>SKCR01030128.1:0-43250 GCA_019454045.1 Zanthoxylum bungeanum
ACAGGTAAGCAGATTGACCGTTCAGCCATAAAATTGTCATCTCCTCAATTTGCTTGTGATCTAACAAAACATGAACAACAAAGTGTTTGGGTAGATGGTTATTTGCATTCTGGTGTGACATTGATGACGTGTTGACACTGCAGCGGCTCATAGTTTTAAACTGTCTGGTGATTTTTCTTTCTTTTTCTCCAATCTTTTTGTTTGATACAAAGTATTAACATCTCTTATCACTTTCATTTGCAACATTCTGCTATTGGTTCATGTTGAGTGCTTTTATAGGATTCACTTTCTGAGATGTTATCTGGTTTTGTTATTGCTTTTGATGCATCATCTAATCTCAAGGCTATTTTTAAACAATTTACTGTTATATTCCATGTATGTGTAAGAAAGAAAATTCATTTTCTACTGAAGATTTTGGACTTGGCCAAATAGTTATAGAAGAATTAATTGACTCAAAATTGCAGGATTCTGGGGAAATTACTTCCTTGATTACTCTACAAATTGAGAGGGTTATTGAATCCAGTGAACTGAAAATGTATTTGGTGGATAGCAAAGCAGCTGCCATAGTGTGCATGCTATTTTCCCTGTTCTTTTTGGGTACATGGCCTGCTCTTATGACTCTCCTAGAAAGACGGGGCCGCCTTCCTCAGCATACTTACCTTGATTATACCATCACTAATCTGTTGGCTGCAATAATTATAGCCTTCACATTGGGTGAGTTTGGTGATGGAAGGCCTAATTTTACACATCAACTTACTGAATTAAAGGTGAGTTTTTTGTTTTATTTAATTTGCTATTGTGCTGCTATGTTATCAGTTTATGCTTTGTTCTAGAGCAGTTAATTAGTGCCTTCATATATGTATAATATGTTTGAAAAATAAAAAAAATCAGTAAGCATCTATCTGAAGGAATTTAGATTCTTTGCGAAAAGGTAAATTGGATGAACTTCGGTTCTGCTAAGGGCGACGTAACAGTTATGTTGTTAGTAGATATCGCAGGCAGCTGGAGTAATGGCCTATAGTTGGATTTCTGGAACTGAGCAGATAAGGAATTGCCTGAGGATGTTGTCTATAATTCAAATAAAAGTAAACATTGCTGGTGTGTAGCATTCCGTTGTGGTAAATCAATAATTGTAATCGATCTCTGAAAATTGAAGCAATTAAACCAGTTTGTTGTCTTGATTACAATTTACAACCAACTATGATTCATTTCGACGAGCTGTCAAAACATAAATGAACAATCACAATTTGGAAGGCTATTGTCAGTCCATATGATAGATTTCGTTACTAAGGTTGCTGTTGCAAGAAGAGTCTGTATATTTACTGAAAGAAAGATGTTTACGACAGGAAACTAACAGCCAGTGTGCTGATAAATCCCTGATCACGAACTGCCCTCTTCAACTGAATGAGAAAGGAGCAGATTAACATATTGATATCTGTAGCTCTTCATGTAATGTCTAGACGCTCTGAAATTCTGGAAAGGTGCTGATTTTATGTCTTTGGCCCCTAGTTGGTACTAATTTCTTGTTTACTAACAATTCATTTTGATCATTTAAGGTGATTGTCTGATTGATTCCGCATACTTGGCCAAGCATCTTGTCTGCTATGACATATCACTGCTTACAATGGGTTTCTGAATATTCTAGGGTAAATGATGCAGGATAATTGGCCATCTGTTTTGTTTGCAATGGCGGGTGGAGTGGTTCTCAGCGTTGGAAATCTATCTACACAGTATGCTTGGGCTTTTGTTGGTTTATCAGTAACAGAAGTGATTACTTCAAGCATTACTGTTGTTATAGGTTAGATGGTGTTATATTGTTGGAAGAACTTCATTTTTGGATGCCATGATTTCATGCTGATTTTCCCTCAATTATCGACTCTGTTTTGATTGTAACAGGTTCAACCTTCAATTATTTCTTAGATGATAAAATCAATAAAGCTGAGATCCTTTTTCCCGGCGTTGCCTGCTTCTTGATTGCAGTTGGTCTTGGGTCAGCTGTTCACTCATCAAATGCAGCCGACAATAGAGCAAAACTTAACAACTTTCCAACTCATTCCAAACTTAGAACTGGGTATGCCTTCTTCTCCTCTATATAGAACTACTATGTGATGCTAGGTAACGATAATGCATGATGGATGACTATTAATCAATGCAGTTGCTTACCCCAAACCTGTACCAGATCTTCATTCCAACTTGGTTAATCACTCATCCCTGACTTTCCATTTTATTAGGTGAAGTTTGTAATTTTGTATCACTGACTATGAGCAGTTAGCCAAACACCATGACGAGAATTTGCATTAAATTAATGAAAATGTCTTTCTGTATTTTAATTTTGGTGTGTGCGTGCGTGTGTGTGTGTGTGTCGTTCATTGTTGTTTCTTTGCTAAAATTGACCTTTTCTCAGGGCTACATATATCTCCACATCCGATGAAACATGGCCAGAGAACAGTAAGAAACTCTTTGAAATTGGAATATTGTAAATATTTTCTTATTTTTTTTGCTAGTTTCGTGAGTTCTGGCCTCTTTATGTATGGACAGGAATAAAAGATTCAGAGACTGGAAATGGTACAGAAGGAAAGGCAAAAGCTGGGACTGCAGGCTTTCTTGTAGAACTTGAGAACAGACGATCAATCAAGGTTTGCAGTTCGACTTCCTTCCTTACAGCTCTTAACTCATAATTACACATTATAATTCTGCTGTTGCATGCATCTAAATTGGAAAGAAACTAAACAGCCGCTATTGATACTTTGGGAGCCAAAATCTTCATCCGGTGCATCTATCACTTCCCAGCTTTGATACAGGATCAATGTTTACAACAATTGGTTTGACTTCATGCAGGTATTTGGGAAGAGCAGTTTGATTGGACTAGCCATAACTTTCTTTGCTGGTGTTTGCTTCTCTCTATTTTCACCAGCATTCAATTTGGCAACAAATGATCAGTGGCACACTTTGAAGAAAGGGGTCCCTCATTTGGTCATCTACACTGCATTTTTTTACTTCTCAGTATCTGGTTTCATAATTGCCCTCATTCTAAATATCAGTTTTCTATATCATCCCATACTGGATGCACCCAGATCATCATTTAAGGCTTATTTGAATGACTGGAATGGCAGAAGCTGGGCCATGTTGGCTGGCCTCCTGTGTGGATTCGGGAATGGTCTCCAATTTATGGGAGGTCAAGCTGCAGGATATGCAGCTGCAGATGCTGTTCAGGTTAGTTTTAATACATGCAAGATAAGTACAATTATGTTACACGAACTATTCAAATGTTGAATTAATGTTACTTAACGCTAGTAGAATATTGGGTTTGTGATGACAGGCACTTCCGCTTGTGAGCACGTTTTGGGGCATACTTCTGTTTGGGGAGTACCGGAAATCATCTCAAAGAACATATATATTGCTAGTCTGTATGTTATCCATGTTTATAGTGGCTGTTGCGGTCCTGATGGCATCAGCAGGGCACCGAAAATGAGTAATGCAGGAACCGAAGTTGTTGGATGGAAATTGTTTAATCATGATCAGAGTGGTGTTGCGACTAGATGGTTGGTTGGTGGAGACAGCATGGGATGGGAGGCTCCACAACATTTTCACAATCAGATTCAATAGTCATTGGCCGAATAAGAAAAGATAAAATAATACTTGTGGAATATGTAAATATATATGTGATGAACAACTCTCACAATTTGGTTGGCTTTTAATGCAAGTTCTATATAAATAGAAAAGTATTTATAAGTAATTTGGCTTTCAGAAACACTAAAGTTTCTTTCCTTGAACAACAAATGTTACATGCCACTGCCACAGTAAAGTAAAGTTTCTATGTGAAGTTAAGCAGAAAGAAAACCAAATAGCGAAGGGGTTACTTTTTCCCATATAAAAAATTTACTCGCTAGAAGGAGGGCTTGAACCTCCGACCTTGTGGTTAACAGCCACACGCTCTAACCAACTGAGCTATTCCAGCTTGTTGGCTACCCAAGCCCCTTATTTTATATATATTAGTTAAATATATATCGAAAGTATGGAGGTCATACTTGTATACAAAGAAAACTCATTTGATGATTACATTATTTAACTTAAAATTAGAAGATTTACCAAATTGGTGTCTAAAACAGTGTGATTTGCTTCTTGAAGAAACCAAATTTACTTGTTAATGTGTCTCATGAGAGCACAAAGTTCAAAAAGTAGAAGTAAAAATGATAGCAAATCTGCTAATACAAAGAATTTAAATTTATTTATCGATTAAAAAAAAAAAAAAAAGTTCTAGCAATTTTAGAATATGAATTTTGTGGTTGCGTAATTTAGAGATTGCCAATCTTGACATGACGTGGCGCACAATCATAGGCTGGCTTAAAAAATTACAATAGAACCTGCCGTACTAGACCCATCCATCCTACATAACGCATAGAGGGCCGTTGGAGATGGCGCGAAAAGCAGCCCAGATGCAGTTAGTTACAAAAGGAAACCAAAAATGCCGAAAGTATCGCAACGCCTTCCGTCATTAGATTTTCCACCCACAGAACCAAACCCTAATTTCTATTTTTCATTTTCTCATCTTCATTCCCTAATTTTTCTCTAATTCTTCAACTGGGTCAGAAAATACAACCCATCGAACTAATCCTCAGAGACATAACAATACGTTAATTTCAGCAAGACCAGGTTGTTTTTTTCCCCTACTGTTTTAAGATTTGTTATTGGATTATATAAAGTGAGTTTCTTGCTTATTCTTCATTAATATTTTACTAGTTCAAGAATTTGATATCATTAAAATTTGATATTCTAATTTCAAAGATTCAATTTCATTTTAATTTACTAATGAAAGATTTATGACAATTTACGGGATGAAGAATGATTCGGGGTGTCTTTGCTCTGGGTTCTGGGTGAATTAGCACGTACAGATTGTAAATTACCTAGATACAAATGTAGCTATTAGGGATTTGGAGCTTCTCTCTTGTCATGGGGAAACATGTCAGCTTGTTATTTTGAAGAGATTTGTGGGTAAAATCTTTGACATTTAAAGGAACAGGAGTGCAATTGCAACAGATTTTTAGAGTTTTATTGTTGCCGGTACTTCAAATTAATTTATAATGTTGTGAGATCATGATCTTGATTGCCATGCACTTTTCCCCTTTTTCGGAGATGCAAGACTTTTAATTTTACAACGGTATAGCCTCCATTGACAAATGGCTTCTGTCTATAATGAAATAGTTCCTCAAGTAAGCATTTATAGACAACACGTCAATCTTGCATTTCTCTGTGCATCTTCTTTGTTCTGATCCTTGTAGATGCCATTATGTTGGAATTTTTGCTTTATCTCCTTTTGATATGTGTTGTGGAATGAAAGTAAAACATAAAGCTTTAAAATCTGAATATTGTTAATATTTTTCAGTCATGGGTTTGGAAGATAAAATGGGAGAAGTAATCGTTTAGAACCACATACAGGGATCACTGATTGGAGTGGAGCTAATAATTCAGATAGTCATCCAGAGACATCGATGGCAGTTGACACAGTAAACATCGGGAGATAACTCCAGAGCTTATTGGTGGAAGTGGAACTAGTATGCATTCTAAAACACATCATCTGGGTACTGATAGAAGTGGAAGCATTGACCATTTTGATATAGAACCTAATGTTAACGAGGGAAACAGAAGTATAAATCCTTTCGAGACAATTCCAAAGGTTGCTGGTGGGAATGAAAAGGGTAAGCAGACGGTAATGCATCTAATCACTACTTTTAGTGAAATTGATCTAGTTGTCTCAATCAAAAGTTTAAGATCACCTCTTCTTGTTTTTCATCAGCATCATCATCAGAAGATTTTTTTCAAGTTGATGCGGGACTTAACAACTTCGAATCACATAATCAACCATCAAAAGATGAAGAAATCAATGCTTCTAGTATGCCCCCTCCAAGACAAGTGACAGATTGCTTGGGACAATATGATCCCCTAAGAATACCTTTGGCTATCTTTGAAAGAAGTACATCCTTAACACCTCAAGAATGGAGTGCTGCTTCCAATGATTCATTATTTAGCATTCACATAGGCAATAATAGTTTCTCCAGAGATCAATTAAAGTCTGGAGAACTTGCCAAGATAGATGAGTTGATTATGTTTAACCCAAGCCCTACTATTCCAGAGGTGGGAGTTGATAGAGAGGTTGCTGAATTTGAGAGGAGTGATCCAACCATAGGCGCAGTTGAGAACACTATGAATGCACCAAAAGAAACCACAGTAGACAACAGTCAGGAAAAGGAACCATCTGCAAATGTATTGCAGTCTAACCATTCAAATGAGAGCTCTCGCTCATTTGCCTTTCCATTGTAAGTTAATATCATTCTACTGCAAATACTCTATTATTTAACTTTATATGTTTGGTTTATTTTTTTTAAAATGTTTCCACAATAGACATTGCAATGGTACGTGCAATAATTCAAGGGACTGTTTTTGTTAATGTGTGTATAAAGTCACAACAGAGAAGCCTTTGTATTGGACTGTATGTAAACCAGATCCAGCTACCAACTTCACATGCATATTATACTTGTACCCATAATTATATGGAAGTTCCCAACCTAGTGCTGGCTGGATGAGGAATGTTCCTTTGTGTTGCAGAAGGAAGAAGAAGAGATGTTGTGCATGTGGATGTATACCCTTCTTTTGTTGCAGAAAGAAATGTAAAAGGAAGAAGTGTGCATGGCCATCATGCTACTGTTCTAATTGGAGCTGCACATTCTGCTAATGTTCAATTCATGGCCAGGCTGCTACTGTTCTAATTGTAGTTGGCATTCTGCTACTGTTGGAACGGTAGCCGAAAAAGATGGCGCTGTCACTCTTCTACCATGTATGCTCCTGTTTCTTTCTCCCTATATTAGCAATGTGTCTAGATTAAATGAAAACATATAGTAGTAAAATCCTTTTCATTTGTTGTATTTTGCACTTAAATTGGATTTCCATGTTTATCCAGTTCACTTTTAATCTATAAATGTTATACAAAGATCTTAATGCACCTTTTAAAGTAGTGCAAGCTCTACAAAACATCTGATGCAATTCACTTTGGATTATTGCGATTCGACAGAGAAAGTGAAAAGAGATAGAATGAAACCAGATGTTGCAGAGAAGCAGCAAAAGAAGTCGCTATCCCTTGAAGGGACCCCAAAGTCATCATCTAGCTGCTATTGGTTTTCTTGCTTCTCTCGCCATCCATGTTCTTGTTCCTTTTCTTTTCATTGCTTTTGTTGTGGTTGTTGTCGAAAATGACTGAACCCTTGTGTTTTTTTCTGCCTGTTCAAAATGCCTGCCTAACCCTCTCTTTAGGCTCTTGGAACCAAACCAAGAATAGCTATTTCAATTACGACAAGTCCTACCAAAATAAGAGTACTCAAATTTGATAGCTGCTCGTTTTCCTCTGATTAATCATAACAAGATATTACAACCCAGTTTCAGGCTCAGAGATGGTTCCTTCTTGGAGCTTATGTCAACTTCATTTTATCACAATGGGAAGAATCTGGAGTCTGTTATTGAAAATTTTGGGAAGACTTCATAGGTAATTCTTTTTTTTTTTTTTTTTAATTCTTAATTTGTGTAATTCCTGTAGCAATCTTGTAAGTGATGTAAAATCTCCTTGCTTTTTAAGTATTTTCATATTGTAGAGTTAATTGTGTAATACATGGTAAAGGGATGACTTGATTCAGAGTAAATGCAAGCATAGAAGCTCTTCTAAGTTTGAGTGAGTCAGCATTTGGAATTCAAACAAGCTCTTAAATTATTTTTCATCAGATAGTAATTGCCGGCTTTAAAAATAATATCATTTTAACCACCTTTTGTGGTATTATTAACATCAAAACGACTGGCGTTTCTGCATGCCATGCAGAATTCTCTCACTTACTACTTACCTCTAAAATTAAAATGAGGATATCATCACTCATTATATATATGGTTTCAAATTATGAAAGCCCTTGGCCAGTCATCCAACGTGGCAGATACCCCTCTGATACTGAATTTAGCACTCAGGTGCACCATTGAAATGCTTAAAGCAATTTCAACCTTATGCTTGACATCTGAAATGGTCCTCTTCACGGTGCAGTCCCACTTCACTCATACTTTTACACATTGCTTGGAGCTATTGCTACAAAGTTTCTGATAAGTGTTCTTGTTTACTGCACATTCAATAAGATTACATCAACTGGCTGCTGATAAACTTTATAAACAAAATGGCCTGAACACAGAAAATACCTGCAACTAGCGAAGTTTAACACTTGCCGGAGTGATGGCTTCCCTTAATACTCTTTTACCTTCTATGTCTGTATGTCATAACCAGCAGAGCATTCTTTGCTTTTCATAAGCAGAGCAGTGAGCTGTTTAGTCGATCCAACTATTTTCATAAAATTGTATATCGAAAGGCAAAAAGTGTCAACACCAGAGTCATACAGCAATACAAGAAAATGAGAAGAGTAAAAAGACACCAAGATTAGACTCCTGCCTCCAAAACAAGATGCATTCGAAAACACAATCTAAACATGATACATTGTCATCATATATTAGGTTCCATTTCAAGAACTTAAGAAAAATTAAATAAAAAATACTATTTTCTAAGACTCCTCTCTTCATTTTTCCTGTTTCACAAGCCCATTTTGAAGGGGCAGAGTACATGATCAAGAGAAGGGAGCTGCAGAAGCATTTACAACAATATGCCTAAGCGGGTGGTCAACATCACCACCGCCTGCATGCTTGACAAACTCTGCCGGAGATAGAAAACTGCCATGGCATACACACATTATCCTCACTTCCTCTCCCTTCCCATACCTATATAGAATACCTTCTATTGTCCTTCCATTAGGGCCATCTCCTTTTGTGAACACACAAGGCATATCTTCATATGCATTCATCCCTATTTCCATCCCCCTACTATTCCTGCGACCTAGTTTCTTGGGCAGATTCTCCATCTCTGACCTGGAAGTTTGGCACTCATTTTCATTTACATTTGTCCCTGAAGAACCTACAGCCTCTTGATTGTTTCGATCTTGCAAAACCTGAGCGGCAACAGAGCTCCTTGCTTCTCCACCACTACTCGTTCCTGAGATGTAAAGATAGTTGATAAAAACATTAAATTTAAAATCAACTGTATAGATAACCAGTGCATTAGATTTACGAGTATCCAAATAGAATGGGAAAGCTCTAAAATAATTTCTTTAAAAGAGAGGAACATCGTAAAAGGAAAATTAACCTGTCCAGCTAGGGGAAAAAAAAAGTTATATCAGGAATGAGTTATAAGGACCACTGTGATGATTTTTCACAACCTCGTCAACCCTTGGATACATCAGAACAATTCATTTTTTTTTACACCATCAAAATAAAACAGATCATCTATCAAAGGTACAGGCAGTTACTTCTGGCAATGTCCTGCAGGTTGTTCATCAAAGGCGAGGTCATAACAGAAAAATTGCTGTCAAAACTTTAAAAATTCTGCACCACTCCTCACTCAGAATCTAGCTATCCATTCCCCTTTATTCCTCCTGTTTGTCCCAAATGGTATCATGATAATTACTCCAGTAACTTCGTTGTAGCCATGCAATTTTTTTTCAATTTTAAATTCATATTAGGGAATACAAGGACCTTTTTTTTTCTCCCCCTTTCCTTGGACACTATAAAATTTCAGGAATAAATGTTATTTTGTCTGTGACCACGGGGATCAGCACTTTCGTACTTGGGATATCTATGTACAATGCTTAAGAACATGCAAAATAGCAAAACTAACAAATCCAAACTTAACCCGGCATGTTTGAACTATTGGTTGACACATTAATGAGGTAAGTATAGCTGAAATGAAGATGTTAGACCTTCAATGTTGGGCATTAATGAGGTAAGTCTCGTTGAAAGAAAGATGTCACAATGTGTAGTGGAGATAGATCAAGGAAGACGCTACATGTGCCTGATACATTGAAGTTTCTCGATCAAATATTATAAAATCAGATCATAACTACAAGCACATTATTTTTTTCATTAGCTATCATGTTAAACTAATTACTTTAGATACAGCCCACGGGAAAAAGCTCTAGACTAGGGATGTTACAATGTTCTTATAACAATCAAGAAATCTTAATATACAGCCAGAGGCGCATCTTTTTCACTACAATACTAGTAAAAACAAACCTCTGAATCCCAATAGACCAAGAATAATCAATAATAAGATCACATCACATCTCCATGCAGAGGTTCTCCCTTTCTGCCCAAAAAAAAAAAAAAAAGAATACTACACAGACTGCTATATGTCAGTAGTTTTTACCATGCTCCAACTTAACAGCCAAATCCTAAGTACCCAAACAACCTGAGCTAGTAATCAAATCAACTAGACTACATTTTAATAATCACCTCCATCTGAAGTCTAAGTTATTTATAAATGGAGAGAGTATCCAGTTGTATGAAACCAAAAGAATCCACCAAACTATCTACTTATATCATAGCAGGAATCCTTTTGGAATCTCTTTCAATAACTGTAAATACCACAAGAAATCACTAGTTTAGATGTTAAACAATTCATTTTACTCTCTTTGAATTTATTTAACTGATTCCATGTGTTTAACATGCAGCATTATCACCTCTTTAAAAGTTGCACCCGCAGTAAATTCAGACTAGAAATGTCAAATTCAGTTATCATCCTCAACAGAAAATCCAGAGATCCATAATACACAAAATCAGAGTAGCTTGCTTGGTGAGTGATCCATAATACATACCATATTTTCTATCAGTTTCCTCATCAACCAAAGATTAGATAAGTTTCAAATTCATTTCCATCCTAGAACATACCAAATTAAAATACCCACTTCCAAAAAATAAAAGCATAAAAATGGAAGAAAATTATTTACTGGGAAGTGGCAATGTCATGAAATCTAAGGGTAAGCTAGCACTATTTCCTAATACAACAGGCAGCCAAATTGCAAAAAACAAAACAAAACAAAAACAATCAACCAACTAAAAGTCTAAAACCAAACCAAACCAAACAACCAACACAGTACCAAAAAAAAAAAAAAAAAAAAAAAAACCCAATCTGGCACAACAATTAAGCTCAAATATGGTCAAAATCAATAGACACAGAGACAAAGCTAAGTACGTTGAAGAGATTTACTCTCAAGTTCAGACATTCCAGATGAACTCCCACCCTTCACTCCGCCGCCAAGTAAGACATGCCTAGCCGCCTCAGCCCAGCTTTCCATCCCAAAAGGCGGCCCCACCGCCCTATTCCCAGCCAGATTCTGCTTCTCATCCTCCAATTTCACATCCATCTTTGCACTAGAAGTCAAATTCCTTTGCTTTTCGCTTCGCCTTCTCTTTGCTTCCATTCTCCTTAAAGTCTGCATCTCCTTCCTTTTCCTCCACTCCTCTTCTGTCTCTGTAGGCAACGAAGATGCTCTTGTAAGAGTAGGATTCGTTACTGCTTGTGTTGAAGTAGAAGTAGTAGCATCTGTTGTTTCTGCTAAATCAATCTCTCTAAATATTGGTATTGATCCTGCTACTGATGATGATCTTAAAAGCTTCTTCTTTGCATTCTTATCAACTCCAAATCGTCCACCGAGTGATAATCCAAGATTCAGCTCAATTTCTTCCAAGTTGTTTTCTTCACTTGGTGTGAACTCCTGTGATTGTTGTGAGTCACTTGTTGTTGTTGACATCAATCTCTGCAACAGATCTCTCGGATACTTCTCTATTTGTAATGAAAGGTTTAACATTTCTCTACTTCTGCTTCTGTTTTCATTTGCTTCTCCCATTGTTTTTTTTTTTCCTGGAGACAAAAACAAAGAAAACAGAGAATTGTTTTTGCTACTACTCGTTCAAGAAAAATTTATGATTTTACTTTGGCTATGCAAAAGAACAAATCTTCGATCCGATTTATAGACCCCCATGTGTTTAAAATTTAATTTTTATCAAACACATCTAAAAATATTAAATAAAACATCAGAATTAAACCCCAACTTGATATCAAAAAGCAAAACATAAATTTTCTCTCTCTTTTTTTTTTTTTTTTTTTATGTCACAAATAAGTGATATTATAAATCGTTACGAGGGTTAAAAAAACAAAGAAAATGGATGAAACAGAGTAAAAATTGTTGCTGAGAAAAAATAGAACAAGTAAAACAGATTAAAAAAAAATTGTGAAAACTGAAAACACACGTACCAAAAAAAAAAAAAAAAAAAAAAAGAAAAGAAAAAAAGAGTTTTATGTTCTGTGGGAAGAAAAATTTATATTTATTGTGAGACGAAAATACCCTTGATATTGGAGAAAGAAAGTCACCGGGACTCTGTTTCTTTTGTTTTCAGTTTTCACTGTCGAGGTCTTTTTTGGCGTATCATAACAAGTTATCAGGGAACACGTGTCGCTTTTTGATAAATCAAAGGAGGGTAGACACGTGTCGGTAGTCTTTGAGCCTGGGAATTTGACACGTGGATATGAAGGTGTTGGGATAAAGCAGCGTCGATTTTGGTAGTGTGTCCGAGTTGGGGGTCTCTCTGTCTCTTCGTTGTCGTCTAGAGTTGCATGACTAACGGGAAACTTTGACTTCACTGCGGTTCCCTTTCCTGCCTTTACGTTCAGTTCGTGAGATTATAAAGATTATTTAATTAATATTTATTTTTTAAAACTGATATTTATATTTGTACATCCCACTTAGTGCCGGTTTAGGCTTAGTATGGTTTTTAATAGAGACAAAAGAGTTTTTTTTTTAATTTCAAAAGTATTTTTCAAAAATTTTGAGACTGTTTAGTTTTATTTTGAGTATAACTTCTAGGGATTAAAAAAATTATTTTATCTCAATTAGCAAAAACTCGAAATTTAGGCTTTTGAGAGTAAAGACTAATGAGCTTTTCTAAAATAGATATAATGACAAATATATTTTAATAATATTTCATTAACTCCACAATACTCTTCTTATATATAAAATCATACTGAACAAAAATTGTTGTAATCAATTCTCTTATAATATTTCATTAAATGTTTCGAAGTTATTTCTCTTATAAAGGTATGTCTATTTCTCTTGTATTTTTTCTAAATAAAAATTACCCTCATCAATTCTCTTGTATTTTATCATCCATGCATACTAGTTTGTTTTATGTGTAAACTGTATTTTCCACTCATTCATACATATGAGTTTGTCTTTGTGTGGTTATAATTTTATAATGAATATTTGATTTCTTTGATTTGTATATGCATTATAAAATTAAATATTTTGTTCTAAAATGGAAAAGGCTGTAGAGGAAAATAAAAAAAGAATACATGCATATTGGGAGGATTTTTGGTGTTTGGAAAAATATATGGAAATTTTTACGCCATATGCACAACTTTCCCCTGAGTAAGTAAATGAAAATTGTGATTGCTTCAATGGTTCTTCATAATTTTATAAGAAAGCATGTCTACTAGGATCAAGAATTTCAACTTTATGATGATAATGATGAATTGTTTCTTTTGATAAATCTCACCAATACTGAATCAAGACTAACCAAGTTCCACAAATTATCACAGACAAAGAACACACAACAATCAAAATATCACACAAACACACAAGAACAAGATTACGTGGTTCGGTCTTAGCCTACATCCATGGGCAAATCATATATCAGTGCTTCTTATTAATTAATAATAGTGGATCTTAAATACATAGGAAAAACAAGCCTTATACAGAGTTAAAGATCTATTCTTAACTCTCACTCAGTTTTCTTAAATATGTACTCCAAGTTATAAAAGTCACCGGCCTCTATTTTCCTTTTATAATTCTGTAAGTAAGGTCACGTGTGTGCGTACACGTGAGTGTTAGTTACTCACTTAACACACCCCAGCAGCAACCAACTTAATAGAATAACTGATTATGTTATTCTTCATCAGTCACCAAAGAAGAACAGCCACCACATTTCAATCAATAACTACCCGAAATCAGTAGCTATAATCAGTGTTAAATCATAAAACTCTACGAATCTCCATCTTGATTCAAGTGCTGATTTCCTTTCACCAACACTCATAACATTTAGCTTGTTTCAACTCCCATCAAGCCCAAGCATTTCTTGAACTTGACATCATGCAGTGACTTGGTTAACATATCTGCAGGATTATCTTCAGTAAGGATCTTCTTCACTTTGATTGTACCTTTTCAAATCTCATCCCTTATAAAATGTATTCTGATATTAATATGTTTAGTCCCCTCATAGTAAACTTGGTTCTTACTCAATTGTATTGCACTCTGGCTATCACAGTAGATAATATCATATTGTTGCTTCAAACCAAGCTTTGTGACTATGCATTTGATCCACATAGCTTCCTTTGTTGCTTCAGTTGTAGCTATATATTCAACCTCTGTAGTGGATAGAGCCACCACATGCTGAAAAGAAGCTTTCCAACTCACATCACAACCAAGTTATGTAAATATATAGTCTATCTATGACTTTCTACTGTCCAAATCCCTAGCAAAATCAGAGTCAACAAACTCTATTACAATGTCTTCATATTGCTTATAAAAGCCCTAGATCATTTTTCCCTCTTAGGTATCTCATTATCCATTTTGTAGCTTCTCAGTGCATACTGCCTGGATTTCTCATATATCTGCTCACCCCATGTCCTATATCAGGTATTGAGCATACCATATCATACATTAAGCTTCCCACCATTTTGGCATACGGTATATCAAACATATACTCCATTCTTTTTCAGTTTTTGGTGTTTGATCTTTGGTCAATTTGAAATGAGTTGCTAGATGAGTGGATACATGTTTTGAATTTATCATTCCAAACTTGTCAAGTACCTTCTGTATGTATCCTTGTTGTGACAGAAACAAAGTCACTCTCTGTATGTCTCTTTTGATCTGCATCCCAATGATCTTCCTTGCATTTCCAAGGTCTTTCATTTCAAATTCAGCATTTAACCTCGTATTGAGTTTATCAATATATGTTCTGTTTTGGCAGACAACTAGCATGTCATCAATATAAAGCAAAAAATATGGTAATACTCTTATTACAGTACCTTATAGTAAACACAACTGTCACAGTGACTCATTTTAAAATCATTTCTCAGCATGAACTCATCAAACCTTATATAATTGCCTTGGTGACTGTTTAAGTTCATAAAGAGATTTCTCGAGTAAATAGACCATATCAGCCTTTCCAAGTTCCATAAAACCTTCTGGTTGACTAATTACGCCCAAAAAGTACTTGTGCCTATCGCAGTATAGTTGGTGTATCGATTCCTCAGAGAAATGGTTACAAAGAACTGATTGTTGGAAATTCTTCTAAATGTTCATTAAGGGTATATTTGTCCTTTGGATGCTTTGGATGCTTGTGAGGGGTACAACCCTTTGGAGGGTTGCACCCCACCCCAAGGGGTGCCTTATTGGCACCCTTTCATGCCTTATAAAATAGGCTTTATATCCAAATACAAAGGAGAATATAGAAATCTGAAATTAGTGAGTCATTTGTTGTTTTGGTTTTTGAGAGAGTTCAACCATTTTCTAGTTTGTATACTTGTCAAGGTGTGCTCCTTGGACAATAAGGAACCAAGTTATCCTGGGAGAACATTGGCCAATTGCGAATCTGTAAAGCATCTGTGACGGGGCCAATAAGTTCTTAAGGACAGAGGATTATCTCGACTTGGATTCATAAGGTTTTTTTCTTAATTATCAAGTTTTAAGGGGTCTATGGTTTATGCATATTAGATCCAATTTTCTGGTTTGAATTGGTTGTTTGCATGTTATTTGATGTTTAATGACACTAAATTTACCACAATCTTAAGAACTTATTCACTAGTGTTGTTAAATAGTAAATCGCATGCGTAGCTAAGAAAATTTCTGGAAAAAATATAGAATGTGCATGAAAAACCCGTAGGGCGTTCGAACGCCCGACGCACGCGAAGGCAAAAATCTGAAAATTCGTAAGAACGTTTGAACGCGTCTTCAAACGCAACTCGAACGCAAGCCTTCTTCCTAAGAACGTTCGAACGCGTCTTCAAACGCGAATCGAACGCAGACCTTCTGACTTAGTTCGTTCAAACGCGTTCTAAACGCAACTCGAATACAAACTCTCTGGAATCATTCCGTTCGAACGCGTTATCAAACGCTACACGAACGTGAACTCTCTGGAACACTTCGTTCGAACGCGTTATCAAACGCAACACGAACGTACACACACTGGACAGTCTCGTTCGAACGTAGATACGAACGCGACACTAACGAAATAGTCCTGAAATTGTTATAAACTGCAAAGACTTATATTAATATTAACTTAGTTAATCATATACCGAATCACTATAATCTTGGTAGTATAGATTTAAGTTATTATTAGGTTGTTCAATTATCACAAGCATACACTTAGTGATAAAGTTGAAAAATTTATTTGTGTTGCATACTTGGTTGAGAATTTAAAGTGTAATTTTACACAAGTAATTCCATCCAATCTTGTTTGACACATACACATATATCTACACTTACATCGTATATTGTTTTGTGACATTGACAAAGTGAAATACTGAGTTTGAATTGCTAAGAGGTTCTATTGAGAAAGTAGTTAAAGGATATTCTGTCAAAAAGGCGATAAGAGCCTAAGTGGTCAGGGACTTAAGTGGTTACTCTGGACTCCCCCTCGTCCTCTGGGAATATTCCTTTATTTACTTTTTCATAAGAAATCTTGGTTGGAAATTCAAGGACTTGTGTTTATTGGTACTACTGTCCAATAGAACAACAAATGGATATTTGGTATACTTGAGACAAGATCATTTGTTGGTCGTTGTACAATTTATCTTTTTTAGACTTATTGAACCCTATTTGTTTCCAGTTACATATGGTTAGCGGAAACATCACAGTACCGGTCTCTCATGGAGAAAAGCCGGAGAAGTTTGGTGGGGCAAACTTCAAACAGTGGCAGAGCAAAATGTTGTTCTACCTGACAACTCTGCAGTTGGCTAAGTACCTCAAAGATCCTCCGGGTTCTGTAGAGGGTGAATCAGAGGCAGCCAAGGAACTGCGAGAAGAGACATGGTTGTCTGGCGACTTCCTATGCAAGAACTACATTATGGGTGGTCTTGACAATACCCTGTACAATATGTACCAATGCATGACTTTTGCGAAGATTCTCTGGGAATCTCTCGAGAAGAAATACAAAATCGAGGATGCCGGAAAAAAGAAATTTATCGTGGGTAGGTTCATGGACTACAAGATGGTAGTTTCAAGGACGGTGATGTCTCAGTTGGGTGAACTGCAGTAGATCATTCATGAAATACTGGATGAAGGTATGAAACTCTGTGAGACGTTTCAAGTTGCCACCATAATTGGAAAGTTGCCTCCATCATGGAAGGACTTCAGGAGCTATCTGCAACACAAAAAGAAGCAGATGAGCCTTGAAGACCTTGGAGTTCGATTGAGAATCGAACAGGACAACATGATGTCCGAGAAGGCCAGCTACAAGACTATGGAGTCTAAAGCCAACATCATTGAGGATGTAAAGGGTAACAAGAAAAGAAATAACAGTGAAGCTGATTCTTCCCAAGCGAACAAGAAGTTCAATGGGAAGTGCTACAACTGTGAAAAGAGCGGTCATATGACAAAGGACTGCAGAAACAAGATATCTCAGGACAATGGCAAGAATAATGAGGCCTATGTCGCTGAAGATGAGCAGTTAACTGATGAGATTTCAGAAATGAACCTCTCAGCAGTGGTAACTGAAGCCAACTTGGTTGAGAATCCGAGAGAATGGTGGGTAGACACTGGGGCTACTCGTCATATATGTGATGATAGCAAGATATTTTCCTCGTATCAGAAAGGTCGATGGCGGCGATCATCTGACAATGGGAAACTCGTCTACCTCTAGAGTGGTTGGACAAGGCACAGTGGTTCTGAAAATGATATCTGGAATGGAGCTTACATATAAGAATGTTTGCATGTTCCAGATATTCGGAAGAACTCGGTCTCGGGTTTGTATTTTTTTCTGACAAGATTGTATTGACCAAAATGATGTCTATGTAGGAAAACGATACCTCGCTGAGGGCATTTTCAATGACTGTCAATTGTGCTATTAATAAAGCTGAAACTTCTGCTTATATTATTGAGTCACAAAATGTATGACATGAGAGGTTATGACATTTTAATTATGATACAATACGTACATTAATTAACATGGACCTTATACCTAAATTTGCATTGATAGCCAACATAAGTGTGAGGCATGTGTTGAAGCAAAAATATATAGAACATCATAGAACGAAGTTCTGAACCCTTGGAACTTGTACACACTGACGTGTGTGACATGAATATTGTGCAAACAAGAGGCGGTAAAAAGTACTTTGTCACTTTTATCGATGAAAGCACAAGATTCTGTTAGGTTATTTGCTGAGAAGCAAAACTGAAGCTTTTGAGAGCTTTATACACTGAGAACGAAGTTGCAAGTCAACTTGGGAAGGAAATCAAAGAATCAGAAGTGATAGTGGTGGTGAATATGTTTCATCATTCGGTGAATATTGTTCTGTGCACGGAATTATTCATGAAACCACTGCTCCTTATTCTCCTCAATGGGATTGTTGAGTGCAAAAACCGAACGTTGAAGGAAATGATGAATGTCATGTTGACTAGTTCTGGTTTACCTCAGAACTTGTGGGGGGGAAAGCCATGCTTTCCGCGAACTACGTTATGAACAAGCTTCCTCACAAGAGATTGAACAAGGAACCATATGAGTTGTGGAAAGGTTATGTACATTCCTACAAATATCTAAAAATATGGGGGTGTCTTGCCTATTGCCAATGTGATGGTTCCTAAACCTAAGAAGGTGGAATAGGACCCAAAATTGTTGACTGAATATTCATCGGATATACTTGTAACAGTAGTGCGTATCGATTCTTGGCACACAAGTATGAGATTCCTGACATCAATCCAAATGTGATGATTGAGTCAATGAATGCAATATTTTTTTAAGAGACATTTCCTTGTAAGGAAAGACAAATAAGAGAGTCTCTCAAAAAGATCTGTTGATACTGTCATGGACAGTGATCAGGTTGACCAAGAGTCATATCCGATTTTCTGACATATTTGTTAGAAAATGAGCCTCAATGCTATAAAAAGCAATGTCTTCTCCGGAGGCACCTATGTGGAAAGAGGCTATTAACAGTGAGATTGATTCAATCCTACAAAACCATACTTGGGAGTAGGTTGATCTTCCTCCAGGTTGTAAGTCACTGGGCTACAAATGGATATTCAAACGGAAGATGAAAACGGATGGATCAATAGAGAAGTACAAGACGAGGTTTGTCATAAAAGGTTATAGATAATAAGAATGCCTTGTTTACTTTGACACCTATTCACCAGTGATTCGTATCACATCGGTAAGAATACTTATAGCCTTAGCAGCTATATTTGGTCTTGAAATACATCAAAATGATGTAAAAACGTCATTCTTGAATGGTGAATTGGATAAAGAGACTTACATGGAACAACCAGAAGGGTTTAATGTTCCTGATAAGAACAGAAGTGTGCAAACTTGTAAAATCCTTGTACGGATTAAAAACAAGCACCTAGACAATGACATGAGAAGATTGACAAAGAGATGTTGTCATGTGGGTTTAAAACCGATGAGTGTGATAAGTGTATATACACCAAATCAACTCAAGAATGATATGTCATTGTATGTCTCTATGTAGATGATATGCTGATAATTAATAATAATCATGAGTTGATTCAGTCTACCAAGAAAGTGTTATCTAGCAAATTTGATATGAAAGATTTGGGAGTAGCTAACCTAACTTTTCCTCTATCAAAGAATAATGGCTTAAGCATATCGCAATTAGAGTATTCAAGGATCATCGGAAGTCTGATGTATCTCACGAAATTGCACACGAACTGATATCGCTCAAGCTGTGAATAGGCTTAGCAGATATACTAGCAATCCAAGACATAACCACTGGAAAGTCATAGTAAGTGTTTTGAGGTATAAGAAACTTCAAAATATGGGCTACATTACGAGAGATATCCTGATGTTCTAGAGGGATACAACGATACTGACTGGATATCTGATACAGTGGATTCCAAATCTACGTTTGGATTTGTTTTCACACTTGGTAATGCAGCTGTGTCATGGAAATCCTCGAGGCAAACATGTGTTGCCCGATCTACTATGGAATCAGAGTTCATAGCATTAGACAAAACAGCGGAAGAAGCAGAATGGCTTAGAAACTTCCTGGAGGATATTCCTAGTTGGGCCAAACCGGTGCCAACGATTAGAATACATTGTGAAAGCCAATCAGCTATTGGGAGAGCCCAAAATACAATGTATAATGGTAAGTCTCGACACATACGTCGGAGACATAATACCATAGGTCAACTGCTCTCAAGTAGCATAATATCGATCGATTATGTTGAGTCGAAGGAAACCTAGCGAGTCCACTAACTAAAGGTTTACCTCGAGAGCAAATTGAGAAGTTGTATGGGCCAAATTTAGTCCATGGGTAATTTCGTCACTTTGCTTCAGGCCCAATACTGAACGCACCCCAGACTCCCCAACATAATACCCAGGCCCAAGCTTCTACTTCAAAAGGAAGCCCCAAGGTTTGAAGTATTTAGAGGCTCAGAGATTCACAGACCCAGGCCCAGTGAAATAACACGTGCTCAAACCATAATCGGGGCTCACCACACGTCAGTCCACATAACGCCCAGGCTCATAAACACCATTCATAACCCATTTGTTCCAACCTACAACGGGCAAAACGCAGTAATTGCACCTCATGAAGTCGACCGTTATCATGACCCAACGGACGAGCAATCAAAGGGCAATAAAAGCATACGTTATTGGGGCATGTATATAGAGGAAACGAGACTTCATGAGGTGGGGCATTGAACTCCTAGCTCTCCTACTCACAGCTTTGGGACATTCTCAAGCTCACAACACCTCCTACCTACTGCCCTCACAGCAGTCTACGGGGGTCAAGGTAACATCTGACCTAGTTTATCTTCCTACGACTTTTTGCACCTCATTATCATCATTAACTTGGCGTCGGAGTGCCTACGGCACCCACCACACCGGTAGACAGACCCTCCACGCTCACCATACCTCCTTTGTTTTGCAGAATCGCCAGTGCCCCCTCACGAAATCTCGATTGTAGACGTCGGGTGAAAATCAGTGTCTACAGAAGTCATCGAGGGGAATGAGCTTGAAGCCTATAATCTAAGAATTGTCACTGTGGAAACCCAACCTAGCTGACTGAAGATCCCAAGATCTAGGTTCAAAAGGAACAACAGAAACTTTGTGCAATTCAAAACAAGCACTGGAAAGTTTTGTACTTTTTCTCATTCCGATAATAACGCTGAGTGCTGTCTGTCATTGGTTAGGATAAGCTAAGGCTTTTAATGATCACTATATTAGGAGATGAGTCCTAATGAGGGTAAAGACAAATTACCTCTTCATAGTAGATCACATATTTCAAGTAAGAAGTGAGGCCGCTTCCATGGGAACTTTTAAAGGTGGGTTACCCTAAAGTGCTTGATGAATCCAGGACTGTTGTTCAGGGCCGAAATGAACACAACTGTAGAACGGCAAATGGTCGAAGTAAAGCTGTGTGTTGGCAATTGTCTTGGTTTACACCAACGGCATAACAGTTCAAGACTATGGGTCACTGGTTTGCCAAGTAAATCCGATTGTCACTCACTAGGAAAGGTTCAAGGCGAAAGCTACCTATTTCGATGCAGATTTAGTTCATGATAACTCTCTCAAGTGTCTCCATGAATATTTGAAGAATTGTGGGGGATTGTTGGAAATTCTTCTAAATGTTCATTAAGGGTATATTTGTCATTTGGATGCTTTGGATGCTTGTGAATGGTACAACCCTTTGGAGGGTTGCACCCCACCCCAAGGGGTGTCTTATTAGCACCATTCCATGCCTTATAAAATAGGCTTTATATCCAAATACAAAGGAGAATAATAGAAATCTGAAATTAGTGAGTCATTTGTTGTTTTGGTTTTTGAGAGAGAGTTCAACCATTTCCTAGTTTGTATACTTGTCAAGGTGTGCTCCTTGGACAATAAGGAGCCAAGTTATCCTGGGAGAACATTGGCCAATTGCGAATCCGTAAAGCACCTGTGACGGGGCCAATAAGTTCTTAAGGACAGAGGATTATCTCGACTTGGATTCATAAGGTTTTTTTCTTAATTATCAAGTTTTAAGGTTTCTAGTGTTTATGCATATTAGATCCAATTTTCTGGTTTGAATTGGTTGTTTGCATGTTATTTGATGTTTAATGACACTAAATTTACCACACTGATTTACTTAACCAAAATGTTAGCATCAACTTAATTAAATAGAAAGGTTGAATTGATAATATAAGATAAAAACTATGGAAAATATTTTAAGAATATCAGCAGAGAAAAGCAGCAAAGCGTCGGGAATCCCTCTTGTATCAAATCCCTATATTCAGTTATTGATTATTTTTTATTACTCAATTGAAGGTTCACATCTCATACCAACAATCGGAAGATATTCAATTCTAAACATATTAAATTCCAATAAACCAATGATTTATTTTCTCTATGTTAACAATACACAAATTTATCGTTATGACCTATCTAACGTCGATAATATACCATCAGACAATACTGCAGAAGAAGACCAACTCATAAAACAACTTTATCAGTCACAACTGGGTTCTCCAACCACACATAGAAGAAGCATAATTATTCCTATATGCAAGTTGGTAAAACACAATCTCTGGATTCATATAATCATAAGATAATAAAGAATAACAAAGCATCGATTGTATTAAACGTTAAAGAGTATTTTAAAAAATTTAACATAAGTTTATGATATCAACTATCAAGCCAATCCAAAAAGATTTTTAATCTAAATTTTAGATAAAAGATAGGAATAATTAATAAATATTTTAACTATCTCGACGGTGCCTGGTTAGTTTATTAATTAATTTGTAAATTTCTAAATAATCTAAGAAATTTACAAAATTGATTTGATTTGATCAAATATAAAACTAACCTCAACTTTACAAAATATTTTTTTAAAACCAAAAAAATATAACTCAACCAAATTACTCTTAACTTAAAAATCAAAAAATTAAATTTTTTTTTTATTATATTTAATGTTTTAATCTAGTATTATTTAATTTCAATCTCACTTAATAATTTTATAAAATTCATCCTAAATTTTTTATTATTTATACACATGTATAAATAATTAAATATTTTTAAAATTATTTTTTTAAACATTCATCATATTATTTGGAATATGCTCAAATATTACTCCTTTCACAGCAGAGAACTTCATTTAAAAAAGAAAAAATTAACAACTGGAAACTGCTGGAATGCTGGGAACCGTTGATCTAATTGATCAATCAAGCAATCACATTCACGTTGGCATCTTCCTCGCATCGTGAATTTGATTTGACCGTAGTTCAACGGAGCCAACGTACTAGTCAACGAGGAATAAGTTGGATTAAATCGGCGGAGTGGATATAGCGCAAGTCACGTGGTCCCAATCAAGAGGGAATCGAAGCGGGGCCCAGTCGGGACAAGTTGCAGTATGTTATGTTAATAAAAGAAGAAAGAGTAATGATCAACAAGGGACTGGTGAACATGTATTTGCCACGTGTTGAAAATGTGATAAAAGAAACACGTGGCGAAGTGGGTAAAGGTAGTAATTTTTTGGGGGCAACGGAGACATGAGGGACGTTATATCACCAACAAATTAATAAATAATATGTATGATTTAATATCAATATTTTTGGTTATCTTTTAATATTTTAATACATATAATAATGAATTATTGGATTATTACGTATATAACATGATGTCTTCGTTGTATTGTAGGTTTTCTCGGGTAGAGAAGGCGCATTTTACATAACCACCAATCACAATCATGACGTCAGAATTGCAGTCTGTCAACATACGTGTGAGTCTCTTACTCCACAATTTTTCTTTTTCGGGAAAAGGCCATACTTTCTAACAATATTTTTATGATAGGTTATAAAAGTAACTTTATGGTAATTATCAAAAAAACACAGAGTAATTAGATAAGTGTGGTTTTATCTTCTTTTTTTTTTTTTTTGATTGATTACCATTTATAATTGTGAGAATCAAGAAGACGGTGGTAAAATGATTTAAAATTTAATTATTATATGTATTTTTTTTTTTTATAAGAATATGAGATAATATAAGATTTTATCTATTCTTTTTAAATTTGAATCAGATGATTTAACGGGTAGATTTTCTAACATTAAAAAAAGAGTAAACATATTTTCCATATGAAAATATAAATTTAGTCTCCTTTGACTAGGCTGCGAGTGTGTGTATTAAGTTCTCGTAGAATTCATGATAATATCCCAATGATGAAGCTCTTCTTTTTGAGAAAATATTAAGTCCTCTTTAATAAAATGAGGAAGCTTAAAGAATAATATGTTTTTTTTTTAAAAAAAATTAAAAATAAAAAAAAAAAAGAGTAAGTTAAAATATCCGAACCCATGAAAAATTAAACAAGAAAAAAAGATAAAAATTATGTACCCATTTTTACTTTTAAACATCATTTGGGATGTAGTTTGGTGAATTTATAATCTATTAAACCAACATATACACTAACATTTGAACACTATTATTAACATATAATTAACGTTAATTTATACTTTCACAAAATTAAACTATACAAACACAAGATTATTTTTTATACTAATTTATACTCTAATATTTATTTTATATTTTAAAAATTAATTTATACGATCAAACTCAACCTTAGTTGCAACAATTAATAGTTTTGAAACAGGCATGCATCAACTTGGGGAGGTTCTGTCAAAGGAGTAAAGAAACATCCAAATTACAAAAGCAATTGGCTTGACACAATAAGAGATAAAAAAAAGAGACCGCAAAATGGAGCAACTTGTGAGGCTAATGGTTCCATTATCGGCCAATTAATTTGATCCTTTGATGCTGGGTCACATAAAATTGATGGTCGCTTTGAGAAATTTGAAAGGAGAAATCTTCCAAGGATTGATTTGCTGGGACACGTATCTAATGATGTTTGACAAATTCATATTTGAAAGATTTTCCAACACTTGATACACTTCTTGATGCCACGTAGGTGTTGTTTTTGGTTAAAAGCAAGACAACATTATGTTTAATGTTTTGTCGTCTTTCTTATACAGAGAGGATCTGGATCACAGATCAATCAATTTGCATGCTTAGGTGGCCTTCAATGCACAAAAATTGTCATCGCTTGCCAGCCACAGATTCACCAGAAATGGTAAGAAAATGGAACTGTTCATGCATATGTTCAAGTCTTCCAAAGTTAACTATAACTTTAAAATGTTATAGGTAAGAAATTCTCTTTATTTATATAAATGTAGAAGAGACACGTTCATTAAGAAATGTCTTATGGGAAAAACACAAAAATGAAGAGACATATCATCTAAAGTGAATGTATGTATCTCTAGGCTTTAAATGACATTTGAAATGTGTATAATCTTTTTGGAGAATTACAGTCTAAACCAAAAGGTGCCTACAAAGGCACTAATCCATGATCCATGCCTATATAAAGTGGTCTTTAAGTTCATTTTAAAACATTCAATTCTGTGGGAAAATATATACATATTAGAGAGTCTAAACCATTTTCAAGTTCAAATTATTGGAGAAAAATGAGATCATTCTACAAGAAGCAACCAAGTAATCTAGGGAGAACGTTAGCAATAAACAATCCGTAGACCATCTAGGCGGGACTAATAAGTTCTTAAGGAAATATACAACTCGACTTGGTTCTAGTTTTTCAATATTCTTCAACAATTTTCAGGTTTTTTTAAGTCTTGATTGTATGTTAGTGAAAATTTAATTGAATGATGCATGTTAAAATTGATTAATAACACATTTTAAACAACAATCTTAAGAACTTATTAATTTACACGTGCTGTTAACTCTGTTTTTGCATTCATCTTCCTGGAAAATGTGTCATGTGCATGAAATTACGTAAGGGCGTTCGAACGCTCGACGAACGCATAAGGAAAAATCTTATATTTCACAGTTTCGTTCGAACGCGTCTTCAAACGCCACTCGAACTCCAGTCCTCTGGAAAGGTTCGTTCGAACGCATCTTCAAATGCAACTCGAATGCAAGTCCTCTGGAAAGTTTCGTTTGAACGCGTATTCAAACACTACACGAACGTGAACTCTCTGGAAATTTTCATTCGAACGGTTGAATTAACGTGACATTAACGCAAGTCACATCTGAGAAATTTCAGATTTAGAATAATAACATAGACTTAGACTAATCTATAAATTTCATAAAAAATATATATTAACTTGATAATTATCATATGCTATACATGTTTTAGCTATGAAATTTGGTAATATAGAATGTATGCTTAGAATAATATTAACTTAGTAAAATCATATACTGAATTTCTGTAAACTTGATTGTATAGGTTTTAGTTAATATTATGGTGTTCAATTATCACATGCATACACCTAGTAGATTATGTGATAATGTTGAAATTATTTAATGTTTGTTGCATACTTGGTTGAGAGTTAAAGTGTAGTTATACACAAGTAATTCCATTCAAAATTGATTGAATTTATATATACATATATTTAAAATTTATTGTAGTTGAAATTTAAAGTGTAAGCACTAAAGATTGAATACCTAAGATTTTCTATGGTATAGATGGCTAAGTTTAGTAATGAATGTAGGGCAGTTAGCAAGAGAAAGTGGCTAGTAAACTGAATCTAGATGCATTCTGGACAGGAGATGTTATATTGTCTATAAATATTGTTCAGTAACTCCTTTTGATATTCGGTCAATTTTCAGATAAACGAAACACATAAAAGAACAATATATCCAAAAATAGAAATTTTTGAACTTAATATTAATTTAGGCTGAATTTTAGAAATTGGCTGCCCTGCAGATATTTTAGTTTATGTCTTACCTTAGCAGTTTGTGATGATATACTTATAAGTTGAGTTATGTAGGTCGAAATTAAGATCTGTAATATTCTGGATAAACTAAATACATAAGAGAGTAACATATCTAAAAAATCAAAATTTTTAGACTTAGGATGAAGCGAAACCAAATTTTTAAAGTTGAGTGACCCGCTGCCACTGCACCCAGTTTTATTTCTGAACAACCCCTGAATTTTGGTTTAGAACTTGAGTTTTCGAAATCGAAATCGAGATCCGTAAAAACCAACATAAACTTGACACATGAAAATCCATTCTATTAAAATTTCAGCCATTGATTCCGTTCCAATTAATTGTAGTGAATTGTCGAAATTAATCTTTGAACATGGGATTTTAACGACTAGGCAGAATTTGAAATTTCGCTACACCACTTCCGTAATTTAGAATCTAGGTCCGTAAAATTCTTAGATGACCTGAATACCCTGAATTTTAGTGAATTTGGTATCTCATGATTTGCATAGCCTAATTATGTTTAAGAATTACTTTTGTCATGCCTAGTTTACTGAATTCGATTTATTATATGTTACTGACATGAGCTCACATCGTTAGCGATAGCGAGTTTCTAGACAATCATCAATCTTTATGAGTGGATGCCTTATTTTATATTTTCTTGACTTATAATTTAAAATGTTTCAAGTTTGAAGTTTTATTTTTTTTGAATATGCAAAATGACTAAATATTTCCGTCTCAGCTCTTGTTAAATATTTTCATGATTTTTTGAATTATCGACATGTTTCCGCTGAGGCGTTTGATTGATGATATGTTTCCGCTAAAGGGCCTCAGGTCTACACACAAGACACATCAAGCTTATATTTAACACTTAAGGGCTCCGTGCCCACAACATCATATACAAATCAAAACTATTATTTATATATTATAAACAATGTGCACAACATAACAATAAACATGATAATCATGGACCCTACACTTCTATGACATTACCATGACATTAGAGAGGGTGACTGCAGCTTGGGTGATCCAACGTCTTGAGCATGATTTTCAAAGCTGAAGTGACTGACCGATATGGTAGCCAACCTGCAAAACTAGAAAACTTATTTGGTATGAGTTATAAAACTCAGTAAATAATCACGCTCATATTACAAACAAAACATATAAGTCAAGCATATCATGTCATATATCAGAAGTTTTTCAGAATTACCAATTTGTTACGAGTGCAGAATTATCAAATTTCATTATCCTATATTCTTCACACATGCCAAATCCTCATATATATATATATATATCATACAAAGCATAAATTCGAATATCAATAGAGTACGTCATTCAAAACCGAATCTATCTCAATCATCAGAAACAAAAAGTTATATTTTATCACGAATAAGCATATTTGAAAAATCATCAAGTCGGTAAGTTAAATAAGCTTTCTTTAATTCCGATAACCTTACGATAGCTTAAAATTTGTGACCTATACACATTCACACATATCAGTTCAGAAATCATACCTTACTTCTTTTACAGTCATACAAGTCCAAATTTCAGAATTCTTACCTGGAGAGATTTCTGATACCGAAAAACTACAAACACATTCAACCTGTTTCCCAAACATACATACACCTACTTACGAACTTAGCAAACACAATTTATAATATTTTATACCCACAATTATTGACAGATCATTCATTTCACATAAACATACACAATCAAGATATATCACGATTTTCTATCATATACACACATACACTCGGACATACATATAATCATCGTGTAACTGATAGCGAAGCATACATAACCTTCAATACATCTAAGAACACATAACCAAACCAAAACATATATATGCACTAGCTTACACATGCAATGCTCGTACGAGACTCATTACCTATTTTAGAATAGGTATGAGATGAATACCGTTCGAACGAATTCCTAAATAGATCGGCTACAACACAATACTAAATTATCAACCAATTAAACCAACACACATGCGCACATATAACGTAACATAAACTCATTGTACAATTCCTCAAACACAGGCACATACATGATAAATACCCCAACTCATCGTCCAAATACTCATTTACATACATATATTTCGAACATATAAATATACACATTACTACGAATTCTTATATCATACTTTATAATAGTCCTCAAATCTTTTACTTATCGATCAAACATACTTAGTTTAAGAATTCTTATCTGGAAACATTCCTGATACAGAAACCTACCAATTAACATATTCATTCATATACGCATACTCTTTAACTTATACTAATTTCTTATCACACTTGAACTACCTAAACTCCATACAGATAAATCACATGTTTTAGTCAACAACGAGCATATTCAAATACTGTACACATATACATATTTATACAAATTCAGAAATCATAACTTATTTCATTTACCGAACCTATAAATATAGATTATACACATCCGATCATTATATACATATATATATATATACTTGTACAAATACATATATATTTATATTACATTTACATATACATATACATGTACATACTATTACAGATTCATACATTTGTACACATAAACATACACATATGAATATTAAATTCAATAATTATCTCATAAACAAAACAAACCAACTTATCTCAAGCTTTGTTCCCAAACCACATCTTAACTATCCTCATCTTATCTGAGGGATTTCAAACATCTCCAAACCCTTCATACACAATTTCTTCCAATCATCATCTAAGAAATCCAATATCCATAGTTGCGCTTATACGTCAAACTCACAACTCGATTCCCTTTCTGTGTCTTTCAAATGAATCGCATACACATATACCCATCACTATATCTATTTGAAACACGAATCAATAAATCAAGTACTCATCGCATGGTTACTTACCTGAATTTGAGAGCACTTCTGGTCCTACTCACATCCGTCAAAACAAAAGGCGATACGCCGTCAAAATCATGACTTTTCAGAATTCTCGACTTGGCTATGAAAAATTTTAGAATCTTTCTGGGACAATCATATGAAGTACGATTTCAATGATTTTAGTTTCATTATTCTAAAAATATCATTACACACTAATCCCAACAACCAGTTAACTTAAGTACTCTGTTTATGTTTTTTTGGAAAATCTTCCGAAAATATTTCCGCAAATGCTACGGAATGATCCTGAACCTTCCGAACCTACCTGGAATCATCTAAATATTATCATATTATCAAATATAACTAATATCTAACATTACATTTAGAAAAACATCAATACACTCAAAACTCACTTTTATCGGAAACTTGCATAATCTATCGGATTGATCCAAATTATTCTTTTTTCACTTGGATTTTATCAAATACACATATTCAATATAGTCATGCTTAACTTAAGTACTCTGTTTATGTTTTTTTGGAAAATCTTCCGAAAATATTTCCGCAAATGCTACGGAATGATCCTGAACCTTCCGAACCTACCTGGAATCATCTAAATATTATCATATTATCAAATATAACTAATATCTAACATTACATTTAGAAAAACATCAATACACTCAAAACTCACTTTTATCGGAAACTTGCATAATCTATCGGATTGATCCAAATTATTCTTTTTTCACTTGGATTTTATCAAATACACATATTCAATATAGTCATGCTCAAACAATTCAATTTATATTATTACGCTACTCTACGAAGCTACTGGAAATATCCAAATATTTAACGACAAACTTTAAATTAGCAGATTTTTACCATGAGGTCTTACCGAGATTTTGAGGGCATTTACGGACTCCTAACAGTCCCACAAATGCGCTGGAATTGATGAAATTTGAATATGAGTTACTGTTCACACGAAAGTTACTATTCACCATTTCTTTCTTCCTCGTTTTACGTATAATAATATACGGATCGAAAAAATCATCACCGCCATCTTGTAGTACTATCTGAGGATTTCGATTTGGCGGGTGCCTCGACATGTGGATGGAAGCGACGAGCCGAGATTGGAAAATAGAAGCTAGCGCATCTCTCTCTCTCTCTCACCATCGTAGCCGGCATTTTGGGGGCTGCCACTGGCCACTATCACATTCACAGTGGCTGGGTGTCCCTATCCCCATCGGCGTGACTGGCAAAGACCAGTGGCGGGCCGTCGAGGTCAAGCTCTCTCTCTCTCTTAAACGATGATGGGGGTCGTGTGAAGGGTTTGGGAAGCTTTGCTCCTTTTCCAATTAACGAAAAACTGAGGGCATATATAATAAAGTTTCTTAAAATTACGTCCTGACCCCTATAAAATTTCAACTAGGCCCTGGCATAGGGCTCTTTTGAAAATTCTATTTTGGAAGCCATTCTGATGTAAATTTCGAAAAGTTCTCAACATGAAAGTCGTCCCTCTAGGAAAAATGAGTAAAATAGTTCAAAAATTAACTCAATCTTTAATAGCTGAAATATCGAATCTTCCTCCGAATTTAAAATCATGTAACCAATTCTTTCGAATTTCATGATTTCCAATCCGACGAGAATCCAATTTAAAATATTATGAAATATTATTCAACACTTAAAAAACTCTAATTTCTCAATATCGTCTCATTATGAGACCGAAAAATTGATATGAAGACCTTCCGAAACTGTTTCGAAAACTCGGGATATTACAGGTGCGACCGTCCATTGCACGGTGTGATAGGTGTTCGATAATTCGTCATATTGTGTGATGGGTATGCGACTGCACTCATCGCACCGCCATTTTAGTGTGTGACGAGTGTGCGATGGGTGCCATTGCACACCCATCGCATAGTCTCTGTTTTCTACCGTTATGAGTTGGTTTCAGATGTAATTTTGTCAAAACAGAGTTTATTTGACTATTTGGATAATAAAGACATAGTAATAGCTACTTATGCTACATACTACTTTTTTTTACCTTACTTTTTATAATTTCTCCTTTTTTGATGGGATGAAAAGAGATTGAATTAATTAATCTATTTTTCTTGTCAAATGTTATTGTAGACTGATAATTCATTAGAATGATTTTTCCTCAAAGTAAATATCATATAAAACATACGAGCACAAAATATTATATGCATTCTTACCATAATCACATGATTCCTTTATTAATAAAAGATTAGTATAATTGATGGTTGTTTCAAGTCACATATGAAAAGACAGTTTCAATGAATAATTGCACTGCTTGCAGTCATTACCACGAATAACAATCTATCGAGCCAACACATTCACCAGGACGGCACGGTCTATCCCATTGATCAGGATGGCACACATAATCCCATGGGTAATCATCGCTTGATTCATAGTAAATTATCAAAGCAAATTTAAGATTTTTTCATGAAATCCAAGAAATAAATAAACTAACACTAATATGTTAATAAACGAATACTTACAGGTGTTGCTGCAGGATCGACATAAATTAACAAAACATTTGGGGCTGATTTTTGCACAATAGTGCTTGAAATTGGCATGCTTTCAATGAAAGCTTGTAAAAGCAAAGCCATGATGAAAAAACTAAGAATCTTTGACAATTTGAACTTAGGTATGAAAATACAAGTTGGGGAGATATGTTGAAGTGCGTTTGAAATTGGCAAAAATTTACGTTTGAAGTGCGTTCGAACGCCCGTACATAAGTATGATACTTTTGACACGTTTTAAAGCCAAAATGACACTAGGAAATTCTTTTCTTTTGCCCTACCTATATAAACAAATATTGAGCCACATTCACAAGTGTTGAAAACACATTATCTTGAGCCTAAACATATTCTTAGTTTTCAATCTTCTTGTTCTAATCTTGAAGACTTATTTGCTTTTATTGTCTTATTTGTTTGTGGTAAGATTGATCTTTGTTAAATCATCAATACATCAAAACCCAATTTCCTAAACCTTTAGAGTTCTCAAGGAGGAAGATTGGTAGTCGGAGTTTCAGCGTGCTTGCAGAGTTGATCCGCTCAGAGACTTCAGAGGTACAGGCTTGAGGAGTTCATCGAGTTCTTGCAGTCTAGAGGTACTAGAGTCGATGGAGTTGTCGTCATAGGTCTTTTACCATCATTGTAAGTTTTTCTCTTTATAGTGGATTTGGACTGGTAGCCGAGATACCAGGATTGATTTTTTACTCGCACGAGTTTTCCACTTCGTCACCAAAATAACTTGTGTTGATTTTGTGTGGTTGACATTTATTTTCTGCATCATTATTTATTGTCTGGATATTTTGTTTTGATCTATAATTGCGTTGACATAAAGTTGGGTGATTGTTAATTTGATTAATCCATAAACACATTAATTAGGATTTGTCTTAGTTAATTGTGATAAATTTTTGCATAGGGTCATACCTTGGATAATTACGAACTTTCAAATGGTATCAGAGCCTGAACTCGATCCTTGACCCGTTTAACTATGGAAAGAAGTCAACCCCTTAACTGTCCCCCATTCTTTGATGAGATAAAATATTTACATTGGAAGGTTCGCATGCGAGCGTTTATTAAATCCTTAGATGAGAGGGTCTGGATGACAGTTGAGTATGGGTGGAAACCTCCCGTGGTTATAGTTGATGTGGTCATTTCTCCTAAAGACAAACTGACCTGGACCAAAGATGATTTTGATGCTAGCAATAGGAACAACAAGACAATTAATGTCATTCATGGTGTTGTTTGCTCGACAGAATTAAGAGAATTTCTATGTGTGAAATAGCCAAGGATGCTTGTGACATCCTACAGACTATGCATGAGGGCACTATGTTCGTTAAAAATAATAAACTACAAGATCTTGCTACTATGTTTGAGGTCTCCGGAATGAAAGATGATGAGACCTTTGATGAATTTTATGCTGAGATTAATGATATCGTTAACTCAAGCTTTAACCTAGGTGAGACTATCCATACTAGTAGGATAGTTAATAAAATCCTTAGATCCATTCCTGATAAGTTCCTACCCAAGATAACCGCCATCGAGGAAATCAGATCAAATGAAATGGGATTCGATATTTATCGAATCATATATCAGATTTAATTATTTCACTCTTATCCAATCGGATTTGGATTCTTTCCGATTCGATCTGAATCCGATAATGCCACCCCCAGAATTGTCACCCAAATATCAGTATCAAGTACTGATCCATGGCAGCATCGAAAACATGTCAATTATGTGATGTGATCATCCCTGATGACATCATCTCAGTTTAGATTATTTCATTATGCTAACTGCATTCAAATCCGGTATCTGAAATGGGATTTGATGTTTCATTAGTTTTATTATTTGAATTATATTATATTTATTTTTAATATTTTAATTTCATTATACTATAAATAGATTTGTATTCATATTTTTTTTTGAAAACGTTGGAAACTCTACTGTCAAATCACCTGACCCGAATTTAAGCGGGACAGGTAAACCTCCGTTTGTCCTAAATTTTTACAAGAAACGCACAACCTGAATTAGAACACCTGACCTGAAAACCAAATCATAAATCTTACACCATTAAATCACGCTCATTCGGTACTATTCATATTACTTTGCTTACCCTAAACGTCTAAATCGTTTATCTGATATCACTTTGTGAGGTATTTATCAGCATGTTAATTGATCCGACGTCATATAAATAATTTTAATAAAATTCCAGCATCATAGAATTGATGGTCTGTCAATGTGTCAAAAATCTTTTCATTAACAAGAGATGATAGTTTATTTAGAAAGTGTTTTCACATAAGCTGTAATTAAAAGATATGGTGAATAAATTACTATTTATAATTAGTGATATATAATTTTTTATGTTAAAAAATTATTACGGTGTGTTTTTTAATATTTTAACAACAAGTAAAAATTAAAAAATAACTTTTATAAAATTCTATTTTAAAAAATACGATTGATAATCATAACTTTTATAATTAACTAAGCACATAAAAATTTATTTTTCAAAGTACTTAAAATTTATTTTTAAACTAACAAAAGTTTATCATCCCACCACCAGAACCATCACAGATCAACTAGAATATCCATCATGACCCTTAATATGCTCTGGGTGTTTTATGATTAAGGCTTCATTTGTTTTAGCTTTTAAAATAAAATTGTTGACTGCTGATTTTGGTCTCAGGACAATATGGAATATCACTCCCGAGGAAATCCTCATTCATAGTGAATTTGTTTGGTTATGGAGGACCAAAAGCAAATTTAGCGAGAGACAGATAAACACACCAATCGACAAAGAGATTTAACGTGGTTCGATGGATTGGATCCGACCTACGTCCACGGACAAAAAACAGATGATACTTTTTATTATTCCAATACGCTTCTCAGGTCTTTTGTGCTTACAAGTCAGAGCTTGATGATTCTGATCCTTAATTTTTTGATGCCCTTTACACATACTCTGTCCTCCTATTTATATAGTACAGAAATCAGACTCCTATTTGCATAAGAAGTCCTAGTTGAACTTAGTCTTCTCTTCTTGTAAGGATTTCTAATCCAACGTTGCTTTCACTTTTCTTATTCCTTCTTGGATTCTGACTTCATTTCCTTGTGAGAGTAGGATAATTTGTTTATCTTATCTGCAAGAATATGGTGTCATCATCTTGAGCATATCTCGCCTGTCTGGTCGGTCTTCATGAGGTCGGTCATGATAGTCTTTTATGCTGAGAATGCTTCTGCCGACTTGATAGTGCCCGGTTATCTGAACCCAAGTGATCGGTTGCCGGTCATAAAGTGCTCGGTCTATATCTGTTGTGGTCGGTTTGAAACCGTAAGGTGTTTGTCCTTTTATTGCAAAGTGGTCGGGTTGACTTTGATGATCTCACTTTAAACAAGGAATTACCCTTCTATCCTCGTCATGCTGCTTTAAATGTCATAGTACCTGAAAACACCATCAACATCTGTCCCCTAGTTCTCGGTTCCAACGAGTGTATGAGTTGGTGCCGGGAACTATATAAAGATGGTGTGTCGATTTAAATCTGTTGGGGGTCGGCCCGGTGTGGAATCAATATGTTGCGTCGCCTTTTTTCAGACGCCTTTTCTTGAGACGCGCAACAATCACGTCTGTTTAAATGCCCATCAAATCATCTTTAGGTTTTCTTCCAGTTTTGACACTTGTCGAACATCCGTCAGGTTCCCGCCAAAAAGGAAATGAATCGACCGTGTAGAGGCGTCTTCACAGTGCGCTGATCTCAACCGTCTGTTTAAATTTGGCAGACCTCTTTTGCAGTCGACACTTGGCGTTCATCCGGGTTCCTTCTTTCGATCCAACGGCCACGAGCGTCCTGGCCATGACTATAAGAAGGCGAGGCTTTGACTGTTCAATCTTTTTTGGCAATTTCTCCTTCTTTCCTGAACATATTTCCGTGACTCGCTCAACTCAGTGCTCTCGGAGTTCAACCGCAGGCTTTCTTTCTCTCCGCTGCGAACATAAGGGACGGGCAAGCCATACTGCACAATCTCCGGCTTTTCTGAGAAGAACAAGTAAGTCTTCTGAACGACCTCTTCCTTTTTTTGTGTTGTGAGTCTTGCTGTTTTTTGAATGTTGCTAGGGAACGACTTAAGGCTTTGTTGGATTTGTCTTTAGGGCACTTTTAGAACCCACCTGTTTTAGCTAAGACGGAAGAAACCTGAGTAATTTCTTAGTTATAGACTGACTTCCCCTTCATTTTTTGTTTTCCGGATGTTTAGGGATGTCTGACAAAAATTCTCCCCCTGAAAATCCTGCTAAACTCTCAACTCCCCCTGCGGAAGAGCTCTCCTCAGGCTCGGGGGCACCCAGTGTAGAAGACCTTGACACCACCCCTACTCTTTCTGAGATTGAACAAGATTCTTACCATCAAAGGGTTCCTCGGAGGGATCCAGAGCCCGGTGATCTTGGCTCTTCGGCTCTGGATATGAACCGTCCTTCCAAAATAACTGAAGATGACCTCGCCCTACTTCAACATCGATATAATATTCCGATAGATATCGCCCTTGAAGTTCCCGGCTTGATGGATCGCGCTAGTCAACCCGACGAGGGCTCGGTGGTACTTCTTCCTGCCTTTTTCGAGTGTGGGCTGCGGCTGCCGGTTCAACCTACTTTTGCTTGGATGCTGGCCGAGATGGAGATTGCTCATTGTCAGTTGAGTCTAAACAGTTGGAGGATTTTGGCCGGGTTGTATGTAGCTTGGCATCGGGCAGGACTTGACGAGCCTTCTCTTGAAGAGGTGAAGAGGTTATACCGGTTGAAGGCTAATCCTAGGTCGTACCACAGATGGTATTACCTTTCCGCTTATGACAGCTCGTCAAACGTCGTCCAAAAGCTCCCTGACTCCAATAAGAATTTTAAAGACCTCTGGTTCTGGGCCACTGGGGATTGGGGATGGTCCCTAAGGTCGGATGAAGGGGAATTCTTGGTACCAGACATCTTCAGGGCGGGAGGTTTGGAGATCAACTTTTAGCTTTCCTTAGTTTTTTTTTTTTGTTTGTTTGGACTCTTACCCCTTCTTTCCTATTCCTCCTAGCCTGTTGGGGGGATGCTCCCAAGGTTTCCCATCGGGTCCGGAAACGGGTAATCTGGGCTCGTCGGTATGCCGCCCACTGGAGGGAGTTGGTTAATGATGCAGCTTTTTTGTTGAGTCGGGCCTTACTCGGACTGTCCCTTCGGAGGTCTCGGGTCGGATAGGTAGATGTTTGCTGATTTTTTAGTTGACTTCCCTGTTTATTTATCACGTTTGATGTCTTCTTTTCTCTCTCTTTACTGTATGCTCGGGTCCTGATTTCCTTCTTTCTTTGTCTTCCCTTTTTTTTTGTAGGTATGTCAAAGAGACCAAAGTATCTCGAGAAGTTGGCCGGTACCATGAAGAAGGCCGGCCGCGCTGATACTGGAACTTCCCGAGCACATCCTGAATCTGTTGAAGCTGGGAGGGTGTCTCAGGGGAAGGTTCAGCCGGCTGTTCGAGGTCTATCTTCTCCTTCTGGTGCGCCGTCATCAGGATCTGCTCGCCTTGTCAGTCCGCCGAAGCCTTTTAGGAAGAGGAGGCGTCAGTTCGGGTCAGAGGAGACTGAGTTGGAGGAGGAGGAGCCTGTGCAGGGCAAGAAGAAAGACGCCCGTCGGGGGAAAAAATCGTCTGAGGGCTCCTCCAAGAAGCGAAAAGGTTCCGTGATCCTTGGGGTGGATGATTTGGAGAAGACATCCGGGAGGCTACTTCCCATCTAGTGCCGGCTTTTAATGAATTGGCCGAGGTGATTCCTCCGGGGGAGGTTTCGAGATATGAGGATATCTCTCCTGAAGCCTTGGTGACCGAGCTGAGCTCCCAAATGACAAATGTAGTTTTACTCCTCTCCTTTCTGATTTTGGGTCTCGGTTTTTTTTTTTTTTTTTTTTATATCTTGATTTCTTTGTTTTTGTGCAGGCTACTTACCTCATGGCCAAAAATAAGGACCTCCTTCTGAGTCTATTGTCCGAGGGTGGTCAGGCCCAGAGGCTTCAGAATTTCCTTACAGAGGTGGAGGCTAAACTGGCCGACCGGGAGGAGGTGATAAAGAATCATGAATCGACTGCAATAGAGTCTTTCAAAACAAACAAGGCTCTCAAGGCTGCTCCCGCATTGGAGCGAAAACTTACCGACACTGCCATGGAGGATTTGAAAGTTGCCCGGTCTGAGATTGGCATTTTGAAAGAGAAGGTATCAAGTGTTGAGGCTAAGCTGAAAGCCAAGGACGAACAGATGGCACGGGCCCGGGATGATCTTGAAAGGAAAGAGGCCGAGCTTGAGGAGAGAGAGGCCGATCTTGAGGCCGAGAAGGATGCCATCCGCCTTGAGGGGGTTGGTGATTGTGCTGAACTAATACCGATGGTACTGCCAGGTCTGAACATGGATCTTATCTACGCGGCCATCGGTTTCTGCAAGGGGGAGATCTCCGAGGAGGAATTCCAGAAATGGCTCCCTCCTCCTTCCCTTCCGAGGAGGTGATGGATCCCGACCCGATTTCGGTTGTTCCGGCTTCCGGGGCTTCCAAGAAGGACGACCTGATGTTCCTGCCCCCGGTGAGGACTGTCTTGAGATCCCTCCTCCCATTCCTGAAGTAGAGGTCTCTCATGTTGCCGAGGTTGAAGCCGCTGTTCCTCCTCCTGAGGTCGAGCCGATCCTTCCGCCGTCTGAGCTAGCTGAGGAAGAAATTCCCGCCCCTGTGCGGGCTGACTGAGAAAGGGTAACTCGACCGGGGCCTTATGTACACTTTAACTCTCTATCTCTTTTTTTTTTTTTTTTTTTGTAATAACTTTGTATTTTATGTATTTATGTATTTACTTTTCTTTTCCCTTTCTTTTTTTTTTTTTTTTTTTTTGAGTTTCTTGTCATCGAACACTTTGAGACCCTTTGGGGGTTAACATGAGCGGAGGGCCATATCCCGACCCCGAGCTGAGTGAGACACTTAGCTCTAGGGGAATGTTACCTCCCTAGTCTAAAAGAAGACTGACTCGGTGGGACGTAACCCGACCCTGAGCTGAGTGAAAGACTTGGGCTCTGGGGGAATGTTACCTCCCCAGTCCAAAGAAGCCGACTCGGTGGGACGTAACCCGACCCCGAGCTGAATAACCAAGCGGCCTCGGCGGAACGAAATCCAGCCCCGAGCCGACTAAGAAGTAGCCTCGGCGGAACGTAATCCAGCCCCGAGCCGATTAATCCCTGGGACTTATTCAGAAGGGAAGTGAATCAACCTTTGTAGCCTTACCGAATCTGGCATGGGCGTCCCTCTGCCAGACCGGTGAAAAACAAAAACAAGATTCTGGACAATAAAATAAAAAGGCGGGGGTGACTCAGCACCTATCCCAAAACAAAAACGTTTTTGCAAGCATAAACAACAACATGGATGCCTCAAAACAGCGTCCTGCCCGAGGTCTCCAAAACACAATTCTGAATCTTTCAATTCAGTGTCCCGGAGAACCAGGATTTGGATCAGAGAGCGTTTGAACGGTAAGGGCACATCCTCTATACGTCGGGTCACTGTGGAGCCTATGTATTGTGCGAGGGCTCCTCCTTACCACGCTGGAGCAGGCACACGCTACAGGGGCACAACGCATCCCCGTGCTGCGCCTCTCTTGGATCCAAATGATGAATGGATCAAAGAGTGTCCGGGATACTAAGGGTATATTCCTCCTTAGGTCCGGCATCACTGGAGCTAGCAATCGTCACGGGGGCCTCATCATCCCCCGTGCTATGCTTTCCCACGGATCCATTACATCGGGTAAGTGAGGATCAAAAGAGTGTTCGACATATTAAAGGCATATTCCTCCTTATGTTCGGTAACACTGGAGCAAGTAATCGCCACAGGGGTATCATCCCTCCCCGTGCTATGCTTCTCACAGATCCTATGCATCGGGTAAGTGAGGATCAAAAAGTGTTCGACACATTGAGGGCATATTCCTCCTTATGTTCGGTAACACTGGAGCAAGCAATCGCCACGGGGGTATCATCCCCCCCGTGCTATGCTTCTCACAGATCCTATGCATCGAATATATCCCTGAATATTCTGAGGACCCCGAGCTTGAGAGATATTTGGTTCTGGGGGAATGTTCCGTCCCCAGGCCAATAAGCATGACTCGGTGGGACGTAACCCGACCCCGAGCTGTAACAAACATCGATCTCGGCGGTACAAGAGCAGACCCGAGCCGGAAAGAGACATCGGTCTCGGCGGTACAAGAGCAGACCCGAGCCGGAAAGAGACATCGGTCTCGGCGGTACAAGAGCAGACCCGAGCCGGAAAGAGACATCGATCTCCGGCGGTACATGAGCAGACCCGAGCCGTTAAATATATATCAGCAAAACGGACTCGGCGGTACAAGAGCAGACCCGAGCCGTAAAACAAATATCAAAACCATTGTGTGAGCCATAACAAACAAGCATAATCAAATGTCAACCTAAGTCAGAAGAGGTTTTACTCACCTTTTTGGGATCCGTTGCTTTTCTTGCAACTCTACAAGGGTCACTACAAGCAAGGCTCTTCTTAATACATCCTCTCTGCATCTCATCATTCCACGCATCCGACCGGATGACTTCCGCTATCAACTTGCCGGTCATAAAGTGCTCGGTCTATATCTGTTGTGGTCGGTTTGAAACCGTAAGGTGTTTGTCCTTTTATTGCAAAGTGGTCGGGTTGACTTTGATGATCTCACTTTAAACAAGGAATTACCCTCCTATCCTCGTCATGCTGCTTTAAATGTCATAGTACCTGAAAACACCATCAACAAAAATTTCTACTAATAAAGTATTTAAAATTATAGTTTTTGAGCCAAAAAATTGGTGTTTGGTTATTAATAAGGGTTTTTATTTAAAATTATAGAATTACTATAATGAATAATTTTTTTTTTTAATTTAAGGTGTGTTATTGAATAAATAAAATAATGTTGTGAAATAAAATAAGTCTATTTTAAACAAAATAACTTTTTAAAAAAACTTTCCAACATATAATCTGAAATACCATATTTTGAGTTTCTGACTCACATTTCTGTTTCAACATGTCGATTTTTATTTAAATAAAAATGAAATGGTTTGAATTAAATCATAATAATATGTATTTGATACTTTTTACTTCATTGGGCCCTGTCAAGGCGGAAGGTGTGGGTTCTAGCCTTGTCAGTCCTTCGGGAATCCAACACATTGAATGTTAAGATTACATATTGAATTTCTGGTAGTAGTAGATCCATACTCAAAAAGTGTTTGTGATTGTTCTAGAAGAAATGAAACAAAAGTTTCGGTAGAGTTAGGATAGTTATTGTATGAGGTCTACCCAATGCTAGATGTTGAGGAACATAATAGATTGATATGTGAGTTGTCCTGTAATATAACTAGTTGTTGTTGATACCTTCTTCTCTTTCTTCCATAACCCGAACTCGGTGAAGGATAAGAGGGTCATATGGAGAATGTGGTCATATGCCTATTGTACCATCCTCAAATTCTACTAATTCCCATGCCATTACTTAATCAAGACCATAAAAACAGACGATGGCTTCTATCTGAGAATATATTCATCGTTCATAAAGAAGCCAAATGACCCTAATGTTTCATGTTCAGCTTTGAATTAGCGACCTCAAAAAGCATGAATCGACATTGACTATAACCCCTAGCCTTCCAAGCTAACGATACAGGTTTGATTCCCGCTACTTGCTCCATATTATAATTATATAAATTATTATATCAACTTGGTGATGTATTAAGGAAACTTTAACTAATGCATCGCTAAATTGAATATGGAAGTCCTGAAATTATATCTCACATTTTTTATAATTTCCAAAGAAGAGATCGGAAAGAAAAATGCGTTAATAGAGATAAAATAATTATTTCAATTATCTAAAGCTCTATTTTAAATATAATCAAGCACCAAAAATTATAAAAGGAATTTTTGATATTTAAAAAAAAGGGGCCGAAACCCGAATCCACCATTATAAAGGAATCTGGCCGGCCCACGTTCAAAAAGCTCCGATGAGAATCGATTTCGCGACTTTGGCTTAGGAAATCGAACGCACCGCCGCGCTGCTAACGAAACAATTGAACCAAGCTTTGAAAGAAACAGCATATTGACTGATACACACACACACACACAGAGCGACGAGTTTTGTTTCGACGGCGAAAGAAATGTGTGGAATTGCTCTAATAATCTCCGGCATCCGCATCGATTTATCATCCTTCCTTGTCGATGCAGCATCTCCACTTTCAAAGTCTCACCAAGTAAGCTCGCCTCGTGCGCTGAGCGATCTATATTTATTTATTTTGACTAAATATGGCTCAGAACTTGTTGGAACAGCAGGTGGAATTTTCTGTGGACGATCTCAAAGCAACGCTGAGGAGGAGAGGTCCTGATAGCTTGGGCTGCAAGAATCTTTCTCTTCACTCAAGCACTTCAAGTTCTATCGAGAACCAAGAAATAGTATCTGCAATTGAAGACGGTGGCTCTTCTCTTGTGAATGCTGAAGCTGAACTGCTTTTTATAGGTGCCACGTTGCAACTTAGAGGACTCGATCCTATTTTTCAGCCCTTGCTAGATTCGTCTCGTAATGTTCTTGTTTATAATGGTGAGATTATGCTGGTTTCCGCAACAGCACTACCAAATGAGTTGTTAGTGCTTTTGAACTGACCCCTAGTGATCCGCTGTTTTGCATTTTGCAGGTGAAATTTTTGGAGGGATTCATGTTGGGAGTGATAGCAATGATGCTGAGGTCCTTATGCATGCGTTGGCTCAGTGCTGCTCTTGTGACTCGTATAAGGGTGCAAGAACTTGCTGTTGTGGAGGGATTGAGCAAAGTTCAGTCGTGGATGTTCTTTCAACAATTAAGGGTCCATGGGCTCTAATATACTGGCAGGTAATTTGAGTGGTGAGTTCCTTTTTATGGTGCTTTAAAGTTATGTAGAATCTGTAACTGGAGGTAACTTGTTTCTGGGGTTTTATTTAATTTATGTGTAA
>SKCR01030129.1:0-43203 GCA_019454045.1 Zanthoxylum bungeanum
CTGCTACTGGTAATTCTCTTTTGTGAAACTCGACTGCTTCATGAAGTATTTAACCCTGAACCTAAGAAATAATCTGCAACAGTGTGAATCTTTAGTGCATCATGATGCTTTTAATCAAAAATTTATTTTGTGTTTAAATTATGGATTGAATCCTTGATATGACTTGATGCTTGTATTTTCACTGTAGCAAAAGATGCGACAGACGAGTTTGAAGATGCTGGGCATAGCAAAGATGCTAGGGACCTCCTGGAGAGCTTTTGTATTGGTGAGCTTGACACATTGTCCCCATTGATTCCGGAACTTGAAATTTCATCTAATAGACAATCAACAGAGTATTCTCAAAAGCTCAAGAACTTGACAAAGCAATACTGGGCTGTCCCTGTAGCTGTTGTTGGCATATCCGTGGTGGTTGGCTTCTTGTACCTGCACAAGAAGGGAAACCATGCAAATTTTCCATTTTTTGGCTGCTGAAAAGAGACCATTGTGACAAATTTTGAATAATTGGGAGAGAGGTGATTGGGAACTGGTCAATTGTTGTTCATGAAATAATAGAGATTGTATTTGAACATGGATGATCTTACTCTGTCAATTATGCTTGCACGATGTATTGGAAAGGCAGGCTAATTTATGGATAGATGGTGACATGTGACATTTTTATCTTTGTTTCTTTTTAGAATTCTGGCAATTCATTACCTTGTTTAGCCCTTAAGTGGGTTTGTAAAACATGTTTAAAATTTATGATGTTATTGTGATAATGCGCTGAAGCAGACCTTTCTAGTTGTGAGCAGCTTTCGGATGTGTGAACTGAATCCAAGGCTCTAGCTTCCCCGATTTCAGCAGAAACAGGTCTTCTTCACGAGTCAGAGCTAGTGTGGGAACTTTTATTGAAGCCATTTGCGGGGAGTTACTCGCTATAATGTTCACAGTATTTCTTGAGTTTCAAGCTCTGTAACCTGGATATTGCTTCCAGAAAATGGCTGGCATGGACCATTTTAAAGTTTGAAAATAAAAGATGTTTGCATGAGTGGGCTAAAAACCATCTCTTTTTTAAATTGGCCTTGCCGAAATTAACTTCTTGATTATACACAGTGTTAAGCATCTTAGAAGAGTGGAAATAAAAAATTATTTAGTCATCTTTAAGGATTGGTCTAATTCCTCTTGCTTTTAATGACAGTTGCCCAAAAAAGTGTTTTTATTTTTTATGCCCAAAAAAGTGTTTTTTCTTTTTATTCTTCTTAATTAGGAGATTTTGTTATAATTAGTAGGGGTTGGCAAATGGTTTGGTTTGAATTGAATCGAACCAAATCAAGTTGAATTAAATATGACTGAATCGAACCGAAATTTTGAAAAAAATCGAATGATTCCAAACCCGTAAAAACGATTCTGAAACATAACTAAATCAAAATTTTCCACCCGAAATACCTACCCCTTAACAAATGTTAATACTTTTCCTTTTTTTTTTTTATATATACAAGAATATTCACAAATTATAAATTGAGATTATGATAAATATCATAATAAAATTTTTATGTTCTCTTACTCTTCCTTACTTAACAAACCTATATTTAAGTTGAGATGATTGGATTTTATATATATGTATGTGTTAGCGACATATTCGCAAGATAGATTTTGATGATGCAACACTATAAGACTTCGACGCGCATTAGCGGACATTACAAAAAGATGTTGAAGCGCATTGGTGGTGAAGAGAAAATGGATCTGAAGACTAGCACTTATTGAAGAAAATCTTGTGTGGTTTTAGCTTAGGGCTCTCTTTGTAAGTGAGTTGTTAATTTAAGTCTCTAAGCTTATAGGAGATATGCAAATTCACTTAGATGCATTAGGTTGATGTGCAAAATATTTTTAAATCTTCAAATCCTGCATTTTGGCACTGATACAGGCATACAAGTCCCCCACACCGGCATACCGATGACACTGCTCTGTTCTGAGCAGTTTTACATCACCTTTGGAATCGGGCTACTCTATACCGGTCAGTGTGGAGTTTGCACTGTTACTGGAACAGGTCTAAAGCAAACCAGTATTTATATCGATCAACCTTCATCTTTTACATGCTCTCGGAAACCGACATTATCCATACCAGTCTCCATATCGGTGTGTAATTCGGTTTTATTTGTGTTTACCGGTGTCAAACAGTAATATTTTATAGCTGTTGTAATGGCAGACCAGCATAACGGCCTCTGTAGACTGACATACCAGCCTCAACACAAACATAAGGGACAATTTTCATTTTTTCTATAAATTGAGTTCCTAATTTATTTTTTCAACTTCTTGAACCTTCATATATTTGATGTAAAGGCAAAACTGAGAGTTTAACAAAACCTTCATCATACACTCGCTTACTCAACCTCACACACACTACACATTCATATCATTTGTAATGAGCTTAGATTTATTAGGTTAGCAACTCACATAAAATTTTCATTATCTTTGTGAGTGCCCAAGTGGTATTTTAACTTTCATATTTTAAACACTTGTGATTGGGAAGTCCTTGTTAAGTGGGTATTCCCAAAAGAGCAATTTGTGTAAAGGTTATGAGTAAGCCTAGAATCAAAACTCATTGTAAGAGTTTAAGAGTGAGCCATTGTAAAGGTTTCGAGTGAACCTAGGGGATAAAACTCTTGGTTGCAAGTGAGCCACATAAAACTCGGGGTAAGTTATGAATTTAACTTAGTGGAAATCTTCAAGCGTGGCTTGGGGGAGTGGACGTAGGCAAAGAATTGGTCGAACCACTATAAATCACTGGTGTCATTTTCGCTATTCGTTATCTTTTAATTATCACAAGTTTATTTTTATATTTGCATATTAATTAGAAACTTACAATTAGGCAATATATTGTGATTGAGAAAATTGACCTAAGCTTAGTTGGTAAAACTACTAACTTAGTAGCGTAAAATTTGAAAGAATGTTTTTGTCGGCATATTTAGGCCAATACCCAATTCACCCACTGGGTATAGAGATTGATTATTTATTTTGCGCTTATAGATAATTTCAATTGGTATCAGAGCAAAGTTGTCTCAACAAATACCTAATTGTCCGAGAATATATCATGGCCTCTACAAGCTACTTAACGAAGCTTGCCGAGGGATTTTCAACCACAAGACCTCCCTTCTACACCTGAATCGATTATAGCTATTAGAAGATGAGGATGTTGAACTACATTCTAGCCGTTGATGCACAATCCTTCAAAGTGATCACAAATGATACAAGAATGCCAATGAAGAATGATAGCAATACTGTGGAGTTTCTAAAATCATATTTTGAATGGACCGATGAGGATTGTATGGAAGCCTCCCGAAATGCTAAGACACTTAACCATCTTCTTTATGCAATTGATCAGAGTCAAATCAATAAGCTTCCAGAGTGTGAAAATGCATATGAATTTTGGAAGTCTTTGGAAATGGTGAATAAAGCCACAAGCCAAGTTAACGAGTCAAAGATCAACCAGATCATGTGTGAGTTAGATAGCTTCAAAATGGAAGCCGATGAAGATATTGAGCAAATGATTTAGAGGTTCACAATGATTGTGAATCAACTTATCGCTTTAGGGAAAAACATTGACTTTAGTGATTAAGTAAAGAAAATTCTTAGGCCATTTCCTAAAGAGTATAGGATTTGCACATCCTCCATCAAGGAATCAAATAATATCAACAATTTTAAATTGGATGATTTAGTGGGAAAATTATTGGAATATGAGATGAAGCTCAAAATGGATTCAAGGAAAGAAGAAGAGAAGAATAAAAAGAAAATAGCCCTTAAGTCATTTGTGAGAAAATTGGATGATGCTAGCTCAAGTGATGAAGAAGAAGATATTGATGATGAGTTGGCACATTTGACCAAGAAGTTCAAGAAGTTCCTCAAATCTGAATTGTATAAAGGGAAATATCGGATGGATGAGAAGATGAGAGAAAATTGACTACGAAAGCATATGAGTGTGAAAAGCCGGGTCATGTGATTGTCGATTTCCCAATGATAAGATGCAAAGGAAAATTCAAGAAGAAAATGATGAAAGCAACTTGCAACGATAATGACGCTAGCTCATCTGAGGAGGAGAGTGATGGGGAAATAAGAAAATCGCTTTCATGGCTATTGATGATCTACTAGAAGAAAGCGATGGGGAAAAGATACATGATTCCCTTGAATATGATAAATTGCTTAACACATTTAATGAATTACATTAATTGTATGATTTGCTTATGAAGAAGCATAAATTGATAAAAAAAAATGAGCATTCATCACTATTACATGATTATGCATCAATTATTGAGAAAATGAAATGCATGAAAAACAAATCACATGCTTAAAAGATGAAAAGCTAAAATTTGAAAAGAACATATCTAGCATGTAATCTAGCTCAAATACATGTGATTGAAAATCTATTATGAGTGAAAATATTATTTTGAATAAAAAGGTTGTGGATTTGCAAAATATTATAACAAATTTTACTTTGGGAAGAAAGATTCTTAATATGTTAATTGGATCCCAAACATGTTCTTTTAAAAGAGAAAGATTAGGTTATAGGTCTTACATCAAACGAAATTTTTTTAAAAATTATTTTGTAAAGTTATCTAATTCTCATACGGATGTAAATATTGATGAAAATGTCACATGTCATGCATGCAATAATAAATGACACAAAATATTTGGTTGCATGTACAAAAATATAAAAGTGGATGCATGGGTTCCCCATGGAACCAAGACTAACCCCCATGGACCTAAGAAAGTTTGGGTACCAAAGTGTACTTAAATGATTTTGTAGGGGGAGCTTTGGGAATGGTCAATAAATAAGAAATGCAATAGATCCCAAAGACTTGACAAAAATGAGGAAATATCTCAAAAAGATAGGAATGTCAAATGCAATCCTAAAAAAGAAATGAATTTTGATAATTGGTGGATTTTTCACCTAGTGACAGCGGTAATAGGTAAAATCTGTGTTTACGGAAAAATAGTATCGTTTCCTCCAACTTATATATGTATGCTTATTGATATGAATTGGACTTGATTGTGAAGCATAATAAAGATTAGACAACTTGAATTAACTTGATATCATCATATGCTTAATCATATTATTAATATCATTTAGTATCACATAAGGACTTATTAATTTATATGATATGTGTGATCATTTTGTATTTTTAATTTTGATATGCCTTGCAATTGATCTCCATTGATTGAAAATAAAATGCATGGATATTGGCTTAATTTGAATGATTTTGATGATCTATGTATGAATTTCATATTGTATGGCAAGATGGGAGAAATGGAGGAGAAAATGTTAAGTGTGCATGTTAATGAACTTTCATATGTTTTGTGCACATATCAGTTGGTAATCTCATAAAGCTTAATTTTTGCTTCTCCATCTTTTTGATTATGTCAAGGGGATAGAAATCATATAATGAGAATAAAACTTGTGTTTCCTTCACCCTTTTTATTAAGAGGAAGCAAATTTATACTAATGTATTTGTCTAAGTTTATAGAGCTATATTGAAGACAATCACATGTTGAGGGGGAGATAATATTGAAGTGGGGCAAAATCGTCAATAAATTTGGACTCCCAAAGTTTCACAAGTTTTAAAGATTGCCATCATCAAAAAAAGGAGATTTTTAGTGACATATTAGCAAGATGAATTTTTATGATGCAATTGTTGGACAATTATGACCCATAGCATCACTATTTGTAAAATACGTGGTGTTTTTGCACAAATTAACTATGTGACAAAGGAAATTGATCTTTTATCATTTTGTAATTAGATTACTTGGATATATAAATGATAAAAGCCTATATGATTAGTACCAGATTAATAAGATATGAGACAGTATTAATCCATGAAAGATTTAATCATTAAATATCCCTAGTCGTAGTATTATCGAGACTGGACATCGATAATGCAGAATTAAACTAGTATTACACTTATGCGCGTTATGGAAGCTTAACGGCATAGTTCTCATATATTTAAGTATTGGATAGTTATGCAAGTGTGATATGAGGTTCTGTTAGCCGTTGGACTGGGAACAGCTTTGCTCTGGATAGACCCATCGGAATCCCATTGGTAGTATGACTATGTGTCTATGGGAATCCGAATCAGGGTTGGTGTATGTGGTCTTAACCTGAGATTTGCATCGCTAATACTTGCGACAATCAGTATACTTTGGTTTTGGTCGTCCGGAGCTTTAACAGGTTCTGTGTACGCCTCTTCTGGGTATACTGAGAATCGTAGTGTATTGGGTGTGATGTCAAGATGGAAGTATCACTTCGGTCATATGGAGATGATGATCATGCAGGGATACAGATTTAGTACTTTTAAATGCTACAACTATCGGGATAGTATGACTAGGTCATGATTATCCGATTACAGAAACTAGTTGCTAGTGATCTGATATATGCTTCGTACGAGGTAGACACAATTCCAGCCCCAGGCCTAGCATGTGACATCCGATACTGAATCGTAATACGAAATACATTGTATACTACGCCTGATACAGATTATATATTCCTCGTTGAATATTTCTGGAGAATTGAGTAGCACAGTGTTTTGCTAGAAGCCAACCATGTCTTGTAAATCGGTAAGAACGTGGTACCGGGTACGCACGTGTTCGGATAGTCTGATGACCGAATTTACTGCCAACATATCCAGGAATCTCTTAGGTCGCTTCCCAAAGATTCACCGATGACATTTGACTCGAACAGAATTAATCAGGGATTAATTATGAGAGAGAAAATTAATCTGGGATTAATTACGGGAAGAATTAATCTGGGATTAATTATGAGAGAGAAAATAAATCTGGGATTAATTACGGCAAGAATTAATCTGGGATTAATTCATCTAGAAGAGAGAACGCGATTAATTTGGAATTAATCGGTAAAATAAATTTAATAGTTAAATTGGATTTTTCTATTTAATTTATTTATTTGGGCTAAAATAATATATCGGATATATTAATTGAAGTTGGATTTCAATACGGAATTAAAATTGGATTTTAATTCAAGCGAACGAATTAATTTGGAATTAATTCGTAAGCGACTTTTGTAATAATTTTGCGAGGCATTATTATTTAATTACGTCGCGACGGAAAATTCATTTTATCGGATTAAACGAACCCGGGCCCAAGTCAAGTTGTGTGATCCAACTTAAATTTTGAATTTAAAGTGGTGGGACCCACTTTACTTACATCACTTGTCACAAATTGATGGAAGTGGTTGAGCTCAATTAATGCAAATCTTTATACACCAACTTGACAAGTTTTTGGAAACTAATTAATTGATTTTTGGAAAATCAAAAACAACTTTTTCTCTCATTCTATCCCAAAACCGTGAGCCATCTTCTTCCTTGGGAAAATTTTGCTTCACAAATTGTTCAAGCTAGCACTTAAAGGAGTCAAAGAAAGGTGATAGTGAAACTCACCCAAGTGTTTGGAACTCAAAAGAAGGGCTTGGAGCTTCTACATCCATGGAAATTTTCGAAATCTCCAAACCGATCAATGTAAGTATTCCGCAACATACTTGTTAAATTTACACTACAATCATTGTTTAGGATCCTTGGCATGTCTTAGAGACACTAACAGCAATACTATAAGACTTCAACGCGTATTAGCGGACATTACAAAAAGATGTCAAAGTACATTGATGGTGAAGAGCAAATAAATGTGAAGCCTAACACTTATTGAAAAAATATTGTGTGGTGTTACCTTAGGGTTCTCTTTGTAAGTGAGTTGCTAATTTAAGTCTCAAAGCTTATAGGACATATGCACATTCACTTAGATGCATTAGGCTCGTGTGTAAAATATTTTTAAATCTTCAAATCCTGTATCTTGGCACTGATACCGGTAGATCGGTCCCCCACACCAGTATACCGGTGACCCTGCTCTGTTCTGAGCAGTTTTGCATTGCCTCTAGAACTAGGCTATTCCATACCGGTCACCCATACCGGTCAGTGTGGAGTTTGAACTGTTATTGGAATCGGTCTAGAGCATATCAGCATTTATACTGGCCAACCTTCTTATTTTACATGCTCTCGGAAACATACATGATCCATACCGGTCTCAATATCAGTAAGTAATCTAGTCTTGTTTACGTTTACCGATGTCAAACGGTAATATTTTATAGCCGTTGTAATGGTAGACCGGCAAAACCGACCTCAGCGCAAATATAAGAGACATATTTCATTTTCTCTATAAATTGAGTCATTATTTCATTTTTGCAACTTCTTGAATCTTCATATATTTGATTCTAAGGAAAAAACATAGAGTTTAACAAAACCTTCATTATACACTCTCATACTCAAGCTCACACACACTACACCTTCATATCGTTTGTAATGAGCTTAAAGTTATTGGGTTAGCAACTCACATAAAATTTTCATTATCTTTGTGAGTGCCAAAGTGGTATTTTAACCTTCATATTTTAAACATTTGTGATTGGGAAGTCCATTGTTAAGTGGGCATTCCCAAAAGGGCAATTTGTGTAAATATTGTGAGTAAGCCTATAAACAAAACTCATTGTAAGGGTTTAAGAGTGGGCCATTTCAAAACTCTTGTGTAAAAGTTTGGAGTGAACCTAGGGGATAAAACTCTTGGTTGAGAGTGAGCCACAGAATACTCGGTGTAAGTTGTGAATTGAACTTAGTGGAAATCTTCAAGCATGGCTTGAGGGAGTGAACGTAGGCAAAGAGTTGGTAGAACTACTATAAATCATCGGTGTCTTTTTCCCTATTATCACAAGTTTATTTTTATATTTGCTTATTAATTACAAACTTGCAATTAGGCAATATATTGTGATTGAGAAAATTGATCTAAGCTTAGTTGGTAAAGCTGCTGATTTAGTAGCGTAAAATTGGCAATAATTTTTATTTCGACATATTTAGGCAATTACCCAATTCACCCCTGGGTATAGAGATTGTTTATTTATTGTGCGCTGATAGATAATTTCATTATATATTTATAAGTGATTAATCCATATAATTTCATATAAATATACAATTGTACATGTATGATTTCTAATTATAAATTTAACAATTCTTCACAGATGTAAGGATGTTGGACAATTATGACCCATAACGTCACTATTTGTACAAATTATGGTGTTGTTGTACAAATTAACTATGTGACAAAGGAGATTGCACTCTTATCATTTGTGATTAGATCACCTAGATATATAAATGATAGGAGGTCCCTATCATTTATTCCTGGACGGAGAATGATATGAGACATTATCAGTCCACGAAGGATAAATCATTAAATATCCATAGTCAGAGTATTATCGAGATTGGACATCGATAAATACGTAAAAGACTAGTATTACACTTGTGCGTGTTGTGAGGGCACAACGACATAGTTCTCATATATTGGGTATAGGATACTCATTCAAGTGTAATAGGAGGTGTGTTTTACCGATGGTACGGGAAACAGCTTCGTTCTGGATAGACCCCCTCGGAATTCCATTGGTAGTATGACTATGTGTTTATGGAAGTATGAAATCAGGGTATGTGTATTTGGTCTTAACCTGAGACTTGCACCGCTAATACTTGCGACAATCAATATACTTGGTTGCGGTCGTCCAGGGCTTTAACAGGTTCTGTGTACGCCAATGCTGGGTATATTGAGAATCGTAGTGTGTTGGGTGTGATGTCAAGACGTAAGTGTCACTCCAGTCATATGGAGATGATGGTAGCGTAGGATACGGTACTAGTACTATTAAGTACTGCAGTCATTGGGATAAAATGACAAAGTCAAGTTTATCCGATTATAGAGACTAGTTACCAGACATCCGACATGTGCTTCGTACGGGGCAGACACAATTCCAGCCCCAGGCCTAGCACGTGATCATCCGATACTGGATCGACATACACAATACTGCGTATACTACGCCTGATATAGATGTTTTATTCCTGTAAGGATATTTCTGGAGAATTGGGTAGGCATGGCGCTTTGCTAGAAGCCAACCTTGTCTTGTAAATCGGTAAAACGTAGTACTAGGTACTTACGTGTTCGGATAGTCCGACGACCGAATTTACTGCCAACATATCCGGGGATCTCATGGGTCGCTTCCCGAAGATTCACCGATGACGTATGACTCGCACTTTAATTAATCTGGGATTAATTAGAAGAGAGAGAAAATTAATCTGGGATTAATTACGGAGATATATATCTGGGATAAAATATCATTAAAGAGAGATAACGATTAATTTGGAATTAATCGGCAAATTAATATATTTGATATATTAAACGAAATTGGATTTCGACGCGGAATTAAAATTAGATTTTAATTCGGGCGAACGAATTAATTTAGAATTAATTCGTTAGCGACGTGAATAGTGACTTCGTTAGGCGTAATCATTTAATTACGTCGCAACGGAAAATTCGTTAATTTGGAATTAGCGAACCCGAGCCGAGATTATTTGCGAGCGCATTCGCATTTCGAATTCGAGTGCGGCACACAAGTCAAATCAAGCGTTAAATCGCTAGTCGCATCTAGCGTCACATCAATCGTCAAATCATGTCACTTTGAGTGATGTGACCATTCATTGATTGATGGATTGATGGATTGATCTTAGTAGGTGGATAGTATTTAATGCCAAATTTGGAGCCAAATTTTATTGACTTTTTGAAAGCTTTTTCAAAATTTGGTATATGTTTTTATTAATTGATTTTGGAAATCAATTTATCTATTACACATTTATCTCTCTCTATCCTCAATTTTTCCTCTCTTCTTCACGCCCTTGGAGGGCAAAATTTCTTCTGGTCTTAGGCAGCCCACTACCGAGAGTCAAGAAGAAATGGGAAGCAAAATGTGATGGTTTTGCGGCAAAATCATCAAGAGTTAGCACTCCGAGCGACATGCGAAGGTGATAGGGAAGCCCACCCATGAGCCGGGAATCGTTTGACGAAGCTTGGAGCTTGGAGAAAGACCACCATGGCCAAATCTTGGAGAGGGAAACCAGTGGACTGTCGAGCAAAAACAGTGAGCAGAATTTGAGTTTTGTTCGTCGTAGCGTCGCTCAACCGATCGATGTGAGTATTCCGAAACTTCGTTGATTTGTATTCGCACTTATTTCATGCTTGTTTATGATCTTGGGACCTTAGCTAAAACCAACAAAACTCATTGTAAGGGTTTAAGAGTGAGCCATTTCAAAACTCTTGTGTAAATGTTTGGAGTGAACCTAGGCGACAAAACTCTTGGTTGCGAGTGAGCCACATAATACTCGGTGTAAATTGTGAATTGAACTTAGTGGAAATCTTCAAGCGTGGCTTGAGGGAGTTGACGTAGGCAAAGAGTTGGTAAAACTACTATAAATCATCGGTGTCATTTTCCCTATTATCGCAAGTTTATTTTTATATTTGCATATTAATTACAAACTTGCAATTAGGCAATATATTGTGATTGAGAAAATTGATCTAAGCTTAGTTGGTAAAGCTACTGATTTAGTAGCGTAAAATTGGCAATAATTTTTATTTCGACATATTTTGGCAATTACCCAATTCACCCCTGGGTATAGAGATTGTTTATTTATTGTGCGCTGATAGATAATTTCATTATATATTTATAAGTGATTAATCCATATAATTTCATATAAATATACAATTGTACATGTATGATTTCTAATTATAAATTTAACAATTCTTCATAGATGTAAGGAGACATCTCAAAATGACATATTGGACATCGTAAATTAATGTTTATTTATAAATTCGTCTCGCGATCCTCCGCCTGACACTGCTTGATTTCGAAGCCTTGGATATATATTATGAGTGGATGCTTTATTTTTCTTTAACCCTACTTAAAGGAAAGAACTATTTGATTTGTTGATAATTGATGTTTTGGATGTTTGAGATATTTTCTGATTGTTTTAGACAAATAATATTTATATAGAATTCTCATAACGATAATTATGATTTAGGATGATTTGTGATTTTATTGCGAAACACCATGTGCACAAATTTAGTTACAAATTATGGGTCTGGCTGACAGCGATACATAACGGGCCTGGGCCCGATATAGTATTTTAGGTATGGTGATAAGTAACGTCCCAATATACAGATATTTACATAAATATGTTTAGGGGACGGTGATACGTAACGCCCCTAAATATCGGATTTTTCCATAGATATATGTTTTATGATAATTCAGTGTATACATTGAATTCTAAAATTGGATTCAATTATAATCGATTTTAATTTTATCTGATTCTTATGTTTTGTTGTTTAAGTATCCATTCACTGAATCTTCTCGGACTCAACAACCCCACTCTCTAGTTTTGCAGGATCTGATATTTGGTGAGCCATTTTTGTACTTTGGAGACATAAGTAGAAGAGGATACACGATGCGGTCACTAGAGCATGTGGGTTCGTCATGTTCTGTGTTATGATGTATGCTCAATCAGGATTTTGTATAAGAACTTTCTGGTTGTGTTGGGATAACTAATGAAGTCAGACAAATGTCATTTTAATTTATATATAATTAATTAATTCATTCATTCATGTTGGACATGTCGCTCTTATGTAGTCTTTTGGGTGTCATTTATTTGTTGTATGACTAAAAGAACATGGTATATATGCATTTAGATAGTTAGATAAGGACTGAGGGTGATTGTATAATTTGTCACCTACCGGTAACATCTCCGGACTTAGAATATTACATCAAACTATTATTTCGCAAGGATGTAGGTGTTGCGTTTACATGTTTGATAACACATGCTAGTTAGCGGACAATTGAGCCTCGATAATGTGGGAGACTTATCTCATTCAGATAGCGTATTCGATTCATTCTAAGTTGCACTATTACAAAGCGATCCAGACCTAATCTCGTACTTTTAATCATAAATATCAATAGTAATGAAAAATAAAGATAGCGTTGTAGCTAATATACTCTGATATTGATATTGGGGGGAATAAAATTAGAGAGACACGTGACAGGTGCCAGAGAACGGGAAATATTTCGAGGAGAAATAAAGGACCATTGCAAAACATTCTCGAAGTGGAAATTTTCGATGTGTGGGGTATTGATTTTATGGGACCCTTTGTTCCATCATTCAGAAACATATACATCATGGTTGCTGTAGACTACGTCTTCAAATGGGTCGAAGCAATTGCACTGCCATCAAATGATTCAAAAGTGGTGATCAAATTCCTAGAAAAGAACATTTTCACTCGGTTTGGAACACCTCGGGCAATTATCAGTGACGGTGGCTCACATTTCTGCAACAGATACTTTGATGCACTCTTATTGGACCATCAAACAGAGAATAGTTAATCGTGCCAGGTTTGTCTGAACGATTGGTAGAAATGATTAACCGTGCTGATGCTTTTATTACTTTGCTAGGTGGCTTTGGTACATTGGAGGAAATTTTTATGTGTTATCTTGGGCGAACCTGAACATACACCAGAAACCGCTTGGACTGTACAACGTTGAAGGATTTTATGATTTTCTTTGTGTGTTTCTTGATGATGCCCGGAGAAATGGGTTCGTGTCAAAACCTTTAAAAGAACTCATCTTCACTGCCAGAACTGCTCCGGAACTAATTGACCAAATCTTAGCTTATGAACCACAAATTGACCCTATCCTTTCAAAGATAAATTGGTCTGAGGACGATCATCATAAGAGGCGTCGGATTAATCTGGATCTTAACCTTTGACTTTTCGTTTAGAATTTCAGTTAACAGGTATTATCTTCTAAGCTCTTCTTCTACTGTTTAAGACATTGGGGACAATGTCTCATTTAGGTTTGGGGGAGGGAATTAGTTGATCAGTATCTTGTTTTTAGTTGTGTGTTGTTTTTATTTTTAGTCCAAATTTTTTTCGAAAAATAAAAAAATTTGAAATTTTTTCAAAAATTACAAAAATATTTTGCGTTTTTGTGTTTTTATTTTGACTAAAAAGGTGAAATTGGTGAGAGATAGCTGTGTAAGGAGTTCCCACTCTTGATACGTATTTCAACCCATTTTCGAAACAAGTTAATTTTTATTTATTTCTTTTTGAATTATTTAATTTGTAAATTCTCCATAAAATTTACTAAAATGGATCTTCATATGCTCAGTTGGCAAGTATTATCAACATACATGGTAACATACGGTCATGAGCTATAATTGAAAAAATTGTAATATTCAGTGCTCTAGTTTAAATGGAGGAAGCATCTCAAAAGCAATGGATTAAAAAAAATCAAAGAAAAAAATCAGAAAAATCAGAAAAATTATTCCATTACTACAAAAGGTGTGAATTATGATAAAACTTTAGGACAAAAATATTACTATCTTATCAACTGCACCTGTGACTGTTGTGGGTAAAAATGAGTTGTTTAATATTTTGTTGGCTGTGTATATGGAGAATGATAAATATAACCGGAGAATTTACTTATTCGGTAATTTAGACAGAAAGAAAACAACTAGTGACTTGGAGTATAAGTTTCACCTGATTAGTCACTAACTTATTTATTCTATTTTCTGTTGTCTTTTTGCTTTTGTTTGCATTAGTTTCACTACCTTTTTACCTTTTTAAAATGTTTGTGGGTATCATTGCTGTAAACCCTCACGAGACTACAACTCGTCCACTAGGGACACCTAGGGGTTTAAAGGCTTGTTGCATACGCTAAATGCAACCGTGATCCCTACGAAAGTGGCTTAGTTAAATTTTATTTTAAGATGTTTATATTATTTTATTTTATGTTTTGCTCGGGGACTAGCAAAATGTTAGGTTTGGGGGTGTGATGAGTCGTAATTATATCACTATTTTCCACTCATTTAACTTAATATTTTGTATAGTTTCTTGATTTTTGTGAATATTTTGATGTGTTTTGTGTTATTTTGTAGATAAATAAAGTTTACGGACATTTTGGAGGTGATTTGGGGCCAAAACAGTGAAAAAGAACACAAAAGGGCATTTTGGTAATTTGGCGCATCGCGACGCGTAGGCTGTCAGAATCTGAGATGTTTGACATTGCTAACGTGCACCGTGTCACGTGTCACGAACAGCCGATCTGCTAACGTGCGCCGTGCCACGTGTCATCATCCTACGGTGTCGACAATCACCAACACCACGTGTCAGACACGTCATCGTCCACATCACCAGTTGACCAAGTCAACGTGCCACGTCACTACCACGTCATCATCAGCCAATCACAGCGTGCCACGTGTCGCAATCCTATGGTGCCGACAATCACGTTCGCCACGTGTCGTCACATTAGTGCACGTCATCGCCACGTCAGCTCAATTATTGACTCATTTATCAGAATTGACACGTGGTAGATAAGAATCTGAAACGGACCAATCACGTGTTGACACATCAGCACGTCGCGACGCAAGAAGAAACTTGCTCGTCGCGACGCGCGGGGCTTATTGACGCCTATAAATAGAGCTCGAAATTTCAGTTTCAGATGTACCTTCCTCTCTGAATTCTCTGATGTAAATAGAGAGTTTTCTATCTAGTTTATTTTAATTTCAGTTTTGTAATTAATTTTAATTACGTTCTATAATAGTAATAATAATTTACTTTCTTTACTTTTACAGTTTTTACTATTCAACCATGAGGAGGTAACTTCCCCCTGCTAGGGTGAAAGGTAATTCTTTTACTATTGCTATTTATATTAATCTCCCTTAATTATAATATATTCACTATTTAAAATTTGACTTAATAAGGATACCGCTATATTGGTCGGTTGGTAATCATTTATAAACTGGTTTTAATCTTACTAAGCAAGGATACCGCCAGATTGGTCGGTTGGTAATTAAACTTTCTTACCGCCTATATGGCAGATTTATGGACAAATTTTGATACCGCCTATATGGCTGGTCGGACTTAATTTGACTTCATCAGGTTACCGCATATATGGCTGGTTGGTAAAATAATCACAAGTTAATATATTATATCAAGGGAGATATCTAAATTAGTAGTAGTAAAAGTTGATCCTTTTACCTTAGCATTTTATTTTATTGTAATTTACTTTTTAGCTTTTACTTTACCGCAATTACTTTTCAGCATTTTTACTTTATGTCTTTTATTTTACTAGCCCTAGTTATGTGTCATAACTAAGTTAGTTATCTAGGGTTGTGATGAATTCTAATATCACCGGTTTATAAGGGGTTATTTTATAGTTTGGGTAATTTAAAGGTTGACTTATTAAGTCTTAAGCTTAATGCGTCTTGTTAATTGGCCACTAATAAGATTGATCTGGTAAATCTAAAATAAACTTGACAAATGAATTTTAGGTTTCAACCTTAGACTTAATAGCCCACGATATTCCTTGAAGATAGATAACCCTTTAATAGATTTCCTTACAGGATAGACATATACCTGTCGGGCGGGGGTAGCCATAATTGGAACTTAAACTTAATGAATCCAGGTAATTTCGTTGACATAGACATATGGTTCAATTGGGTTAAACTGGGTATTTGCGTCTAACCATCGACATAGGCTTTCGCATAATTTAGTGTTCCAGGTTAGTAAACCGATATATTACACAAACATGAAATAACCACTTCATCTTTTAAAAGATATTGGAAAGATTCACAACCCTAGATAGTTTCCTAATATTGAATTTTCTTAAACCTACTTTCGTGCAATTTTATTTACTTATTTTTAAATTTAAAATCATCACCATTCCCAATCAATCAATCAACCTATTAGATATTAGTAATCATTTGACCTCATAAAATTAATAGATTAGGTATTAAGTCCTCGTGGGATCAATACTTTTTATACTACTTGAACGATACGTGCGCTTGCGTTATACGCGTGTGATTGCGCACCGGTCACACTCCATTGTGCTGTGGAGTACCTGAAGGAGTATATTGAGCGAGAATCCAATTCTCCTTCATATAATCCATGAACTCACTGCTCATATATTCGCCGCCTCGATCAGATCGAAGGCATTTAATATATTGACCAGTTTATTTTTCTACTTCATTTCGGAACTCTTTGAACTTTTCAAAGGTTTTCGATTTATGTCTCATCAAATAGACATAACCGTACCGTGATAGATCATCGGTAAAGGTAATTAAGTACGAATAACCACTGTGAGCAGTCTGACTCAGTGGACCACATACATCAGAATGTACGAGTTCCAGTAAGTTAGACCTGAAAATTGGGCTTTGGTCATCTTACCCTGAATACACGATTCACAAGTTGGATACGATTCAATGGTGAGATCAGGTATCAAACCATTCCTAACCAATTGGGTAAGGCGTTTAACGCCTATATGACCTAGCCGCATATGTCAAAGTTCAGTATTATTAATTACAGGTAAACTACGTTTATTAACTTCAGTATTTAAAATATCTTTTGAAGTTTGCAATGTATAATGACCATGTTGGTTTGGACAACAAATGATCTGAATATTACGTTGATCATATAAATACAAAGAACAGTTCTTAATATTAATATAATAACCTTCTGTATCTAATACAAAAAGAGATATAATATTAGCTACATATCCAGGTACAAAATGACAGTCATATAACAAAAGTGTCTCATTCGGCAATGAGATCTCGCATACTCCCACTGCAACTGCATCTAGAGAGTCTCCACTCCCGAATCGCAACTGCATCTCTCCAGGCTTTAGTCTCATACTTTCCTTCAGCACCTGCAACGAATTAAAAATGTGAATAGGACAAGCTGAATCTAAAATCCAGCTGGATGCAACGGTTTCACAAGCCAAAGATATATCAATACCTGGAAAAATAAATGTACCTGATGTCGATGCTGGGCAATGTAGTCAGGACAGTTCCTTTTCTAGTGCCCGACTTTGCTGCAGTGATGGCATTTGTCTTCATAAGCCCTTTTGGGCTTTGCTATCTTTGCATAAGGTTGAGGACCGAGACCAATCTTCTTCTTCCATTTCTTCATCTTTCCCTTTGACCAAGTCTGGGAAGAAGCAGAAATTGAAGTAGGTATAGGAGGGCGAGTCGGTACTCCATTCTTGAGGTCATCTTCTGCCGTGAGCAACATCCTATGCAGCTCTTGATAGGTACAAATAATCCCGTTCATGTTGAAGTACATCACGAACTGGCGATAAGAAGCTGGGAGTGAACCAAGAATGACACTCCTACCGAGAATTTCATTCAGAATGAGATTATGTTGCCTCAATTGATCGATCAAATCGATCATCTGAAGAACATGTGGGCTAACAACTTGCCTCTCATCCAATCGCGCATGGAACAGTTCCATTGTGACCTTGTGAACAACAACTTGTTCTTGGTTCTCAAACGATTGTCTTAATCATGTCATCATACTATACGCATCTGACATGCCATAGTATTGTTTCTTGAGCCCCGTGTGAAAGTGAACTTAAGATGTATGATTTAACTTTTAAATCATCATCCTTCCAAGCTTGGGAGACTTCACGTTCTTTCGATGTAGCGTCCTCTGCCACAGCGAGGGGCAGTGGACCCTCAAGAACATATCCCAACTTCTCGGAATCGAGGACAATCCTCAAATCCAAATCCCAATCGGCAAAGTTATCAGCGCCCTTAAGTTTGTTCGTATCAAGCATACGTGCAAACTGATTTGTGGATGGTGCCGCCATCGCAAATCTATCATATAGATCACGAAAAACGGTTAGCAGAAAATTAAGCAGTTTCATATAATATCATAAGCATAAACTAGATCATGGATTTTTAATCTAAAAATGCCCCTCCCACTAAATCATGCAATACTGTAATCCCCAAACAGAATACAAAGATTTAATAATTAAATTAAATACTAATAGTGAAAAGTGGATCCCGTGAATATATTTCAGCTCACAGCAGAGGCAAGGTTTCGCCTACGTATATTCATCAGGTAGACAACTCATTTGTCAATCACTCACTAGTGACTCCTAGGTTTCTGGTCCTGGTCGTTTCTCGTTGTGACTGGTAAGGCAGGCCCACAAGGAGACGTACCAAGGTTAAACTCGTCAATGATAAACTCAAGCTACTTGCGTAACCCTGACAGCTAGGGCACGTTCAGGATTCCGTTTTCGCTTGAATTTATCTAGTATATGATATACATCTGGTATAAATAAATCTCTATCGGCTACACCCTCACAGCAGACGCACAGTCTCAGATGTAGTCACAGAGAAATATTTATAAACCGTATTGACAAGACGAACCACATAACATTCATCAAATACATAATTACATTTTAACCTTATTAATTAGTGATTTTCCGCTAAGTGTCATACACCCTAAATCTAATCAAATTAGATTAAAACATGCATGTATAAAGTTAAGAAAACATGATTAAACATTGAATTTAAAGGGCTAATCATATTAGGGGTCCTAGAATCATACTCGCTCTGATACCATTTTGAAGATGGGTTTATAGCGGAAATCCGGTAACGCAGCGGAACAGTGGAAAATCAAAATTTTTCGATTTCAAATTTTTTTATCGGATTAATTAAATAAACTTATTTATTTAATTATCCAATTATCAAATTATGAACTATTACACAATAAATCATATTTTTGTGTAATTACTGAAATACCCCTAAACATTGCATTTTGTTCATTTTAATCCGAAATTGTTCGAAACGATTTTGGATGATTCTAAATCATTACAAATATGAATTTAACATGTCCTACACATTGAAATTCAAATTGCAACAAAAATTCCCAAAATATCATGCCTTGGCCGAGAGCCTCCTTAGTGGGGAAATTGTATATTTTGCACTTTACATGTTCAAAACACATGAAGATGAAATCCAATCAACCCAATATTTTATATGCATCATACACACATCCATATACACCATATAAATGAAAAGCCCCAAATTTGGAAGTGGTTTTAAAACCAAATTTTTCAATTTCACCAAATTAGTAAAATCCAATACTTCAATCATGTTTCTTCCATTACAATCAAGCCTCACCACAATGAAACAACTATAGAACAAATCTAGGTCATTTAAGAGTGGGTCAATAACTCTAGATTAGCAACAAGTTTCTAAAACCATCAAAAGAAAGCTTACAAACTATTAGTAACATTCTATGATCATTTATACATGCTAAACCCAATCCAAAGTTTCCATCCTCCAAAAATATAAAAGAATAAAGAATAGAAAAACATGAAAACATCACAAGATGAAGCCCACAACAAGATGGACATTTTTCTCTCTAATGGAAGGTTGGAAATACTTACTTAAATCCAAGCTTTTTCTTTGTTTTTCTTTTCTTTTTCTCAAGCTTCTTTGTCTTTCGTTTTAATGGAGTGTTTGGTAAAGGTTTTGGCTTAATGAAACCCTATAAGAAACAAAACAATTTATACCAAAAATTTTAGCCCTTGGCCGAAAATTGTATATGGCAAAATATCATGATATTTGTTTTTTGTTTCATTTAATTACAACTTGTCCACTTGGTAAATTGATCATTACACCTTTAATGAATAATTCAAACAAGTCAACAATTGCAACTAAGTCATTAAATAAAATATCATAACCTAAAATATTCATACTTTAATTAATTTAAACATTTAACAATTAATTAATTAATTAAATACAAATATATTAAATATATGTATTATATTTACAATAAATATCAAATACATATATATATTTATGATATTAGTCAAATATCTCAATTTGACAATTAATTAATGTGTATTTGAATTAATCTAGCATTAAATGCAAATACACAAAAATTAAGGAAATGACTATCGGGTCCCTACACATGTATTTTTCGTTTAACCTTTAAACGACTTTATAAATAATCAATATTATTTATAAATGTTGCCCTAGTGCTCTACGAGTATATTTCATTAGTGAGACTCTCTAAATTCAGGCATATCCGTCACGAAATCCAATTTCGTGTCCATAATTTATCCACCCGTAAATTAAGACGATCACGGATAAACTCGCTGAATGATACAGGTCGAGGTCATGGAAAATGTATAATTCCTCCATCACAGGTATCCGGATATATCCGAGAGATATAAATGTAAACGTCAAATCTCTATAGGGATTATCCTGTCGACGTCTCTATTAGCAATCTCAAAAAGAACATTTAGAACTGGCTTCTAAATTGTACCACGGGCCCATGGTTTTTATCAGATTGCTAATCATATGGACTACCTATTCTATGATACACAGAACTGACAGATCTTATCTCGATACACACATGACACCCTGAGGATCTATCCACACCCAACGAACAGGCGGAGGTCTGATCTAAATAGATCGGTGACATGACTGCCATCTAAGTGTGGAAGATGTCTCATGTGCCCATAGTGGTATCTCAAGTCGAAGAATCACAAGTGATACTCAACTCGATAAGATTCTTATTGACATTGGTGTACCATCCATTAAGAATCTTTGGTGAGTCGTTCAGTGTTTATCCGCTATAAACACCTACACGTCTATACTAGTCTCCAAGACTTATGGTTCATTAAGAAACCATTGGAATCATATATTCCAGTATACGACATGTACCGGTCTCAACGGGTTTACTATACTGACCAAGTAGTGTAAACCTTGACCAAGAACTGTCTGAGAATGACAACGTCATGATGCTACTCAATGTCATTTGTGATGCTTTTGCAAGAGCACCATAACTAGTCATTCTAAGGTCATTACGTCTTTACCATATTAAAAGATATATTATATTATAGAAACTGCATATATTATTCATAATAATAATGTTTTATAGTAGTATTCAGAAAGAAATTCAATCGTGAATTGGCACTCTAAGCACAAACCCCAACAGTACCATCGGGAAACATAACCTCCTATCACACTTGCATGAGTATCCAATACCCAAATATATGAGAACTATGCCGTTAAGCTTCCATAACGCGCACAAGTGTAATACTAGCCTATTACGCATTATCGATGTCGAGTCTCGATAATACTATGACTTGGGATATTTAATAATTAAACCTTAATGGATTAATAATGTCTCATATCTTATTAATCCGGTACTAATCATATGGACTTTTATCATTTATATATCCAGGTAATCCAATTACAAATGATAAAAGAGAAATTTCCTTTCTCACATAGTTAATTTTATACAAGAACACCATGTTCCTTACAAAATAGTGATGCTATTGGTCATATTTATCCAACATTCTCCCACTTGGCCTATAGCCAATCACTCAAGTGTCTAACACTTGAACTATGTACGGGTCGCTCAAACTTCTACTGAGAAATAGCTTTCGTCAGGGGATTTGCAAGGTTATCATCTGATGTGATTTATTCGATCATCACATCGCCACGATGTATGAACTAACGAATCAGATGAAACAGTTGAAGTTCATACTTGGATCATTGATGAGACCGCGGTTCCTTAGCCTATGTTGTAGCCTAGCTCAGCTGCTAACAAAACTACTCCTAATCCAATTAGGATTATATAGATCCAAAAATGCTTCTTTTGCTGCCTCAACTGCAGTAATATTCCGCTTTTATTATTTAATCGGCAATAGTATATTGCTTGGAAGATTTCCAGCTCACTGTTCCGTTATTCAAACTAAATATGTATCCTTATTGTGACTTATAGTCATCTTTATCGGTTTGGAAACTTGCAGCGGTGAACCCAGTTACCTCAAGTTCTCATTTTCCATAAATTAAGAAAGAATCCTTAGTTCATCCAAGATACTCAAGGATTTTCTTTACATCAATATAGTGACCATCACCTGGATTGGCATGATTGCGTCTACATATATTTTCATAACATACGAGCTATGGGAGAGTGTCAACAGCTTTCTAGATCTATCCCAGTAGATCTTTATTCCCAGAATAAAGCTTGCTTCTCCCAGGTATTCCATGGAGAATTTTATGAAAGCCAAGCTTTCACCGATTATAGCATGGGAATGTCATTGCCGAGAAGTAATACATCATCAATATTTAGGACGATGATTGTCAGTGCGCTCCCACTAACCCTATTATATACACAAGAACTATCTTCATTTTGAATTAAATCATATACCATTATGATTACATCAAAATGCTGGTTCCAAGAATTCAATGCTTGCTTCAATCCATAAATGGATCGATTTAACTTACAAGCCTTGTTTGCATGTTTTGGCACGAAAAAATCGTTAGGATGTTGCATAAAAACATCCTCTAAAAGGTTTCCGTTAAGGAAAGCGGTTTTGGCGTCCAGTTGCCATATTTCATAATCGAAATATACAACATTAGCAAGCATTATCCGAATGGATTTAATCATGGCAACAGATGAAAAAATTTCATCGTAGTCGACACTATGTCGTTGACGATACCCTTTCTGTAAAAGCCTAGCTGCGTACATTTGTATGTTGCCATCCATGTCTGTCTTCTTTGAAGACCCATTTAGTACCAATAGGCACAATGTCTCCTGGTACATCTATTAGTATCCAAACTTGGTTGGTATACATGGAATCCATTTCGGACTTCATGGCACTTTGCCATAAAAGGAGTCGATACCTTGTATCACTTCCTCATACGTAGTCGGTCCATCTACCTCAATAAGATTAATATCTACATGAAGTGAGATCAGAAACCCATACCTCCCAGGTTATTTTCTGACTCTCTCCGACATACGCGGTTCTTGTGCATTCGAAGATTGTGGTACAGTTTCATCCCTGATTAACTGTTCATGTTCCGTAAGGGATCGGTGCCAGAAACATTATTACTTCGATTTTCATCGAGTTTTACTTTCCTCCCACTTACCACTGTATTTAGGAATTCCTTTTCGAGAAAAACCGCATGGAGAGCAACAAATACATTGTTCTATTGTGAGTTGTATAAGTACTATACTTTGGTTTCCTTAGGACAACCTACAAATAGGCACTTATCCAATTTGGGTTCTAGTTTGGTATCATCCAAACGTTTAGAGTATGTCCAGCATTCCCAAATCTTCAGGAATGAGAAACCCGGTTTGTTTCCTGTTCATATCTAATATGAAGTCTGTCTAATAGATTTTTCATGGAACCTTATTCAAAATAAGTATTGCACTGTTTAAAGCGTATCCTCAAAAGGAAATTGGTAGCTCAGAGTGACTCATCATTAACCTTACCATGTCCAACTAAGTTCGGTTTCTCGTTCGGTCACACCGTCCAACTGAGGTGTTCCGGGAGGAGTCCACTGTGAAAGAATACCATACTCTTTCAAGTAATCTTGAAACTCATATGTTTGAGTATTATCCACCATGGTCGAACCCTAATGTTTTAATACTTTTGCCGGTCTGTCTTTTACTTCGTGTCGAAACTCTTTGAATTACTCAAAAGTTTCTGACTTGTGTTTCATAAGATACACATAATCGTAATGTGATGACACATCCGTAAAGGTTACGAAGTATTCATATCTAGTTCTAGCTTAGCTAGATATGGGCCCACTTACGTCACTATGAATGAGGGCTAACAGATCGGTGGCTCGTGCACCTTTACCATGTAAAAGGTATTTTAGGCACTTTGCCTAATAAACAAGATTCGCGGACATCATTTGAATTAGGATCAAATTCGTCCTAGTATCCATTCTTCGAAAATGTGGATATACGAGTCTTGTTAATGTGTCCCAAACAACAATGCCACAAATAAGTCTCATCTGATTTACTCAGTTTGAGCCTTTTGTTTGTCATGTTATATGTTTGAGATTCAATTATATTCAAAATATAAAGACGGTTATTCACATATAATGTGTATATCTCAATATCATCTTTATAAACAAAACACCTGGTGTTTCGGAACATTAAGGTATACCCCAAATGGGTTAAACTAGATACAGAGATAACGTTCTTAGTCAAACTAGGTACATTATAACAGTCTCCTAATTTAAGTACATGCCCCATGGGTAGTTCCAAAACTTAGGTTCCTATGGCCAAAACAGCGACTCTCGTCCTGTTTCCGACTTATAGGTCGATCTCATCTGAAGTCAGTTTCCTGCTAATCAGCAGATCCCGCACATCAGTACATATGTATGTACCACCTCCATATAAAAAAAATCCAATTTTTAAAACCAGTAGTGGACACGTTTATAACAAACATACCTGAAGCCGGAGCCTTGCCTCACCTTCACTTCCTTCATGTCTGCCTTGTCCATACGGCAGTCATGCTTCTAGTGACCCCGTTTACCACAGCTTAGGCAGACATCTTGGGATATGTCCTTTGTCTTCCTAGAAGACTATGACGATATAGCCTTGCCATTTTCTTCACAGCCCCAGAAGCCTTCGGCTAAGCCTTGTCCTTTTGGGATGTCGAAGTAAAATGCGCCTTGCGCTTCTTCGCTTTTAGAAGCTCTGGCTGTGCTACCTTGAGCATAGCCATTAACTCTCCAAGAGTTCTCTCTTGGTTCATTATAAACTTGCCCCAACATTCGGGTAGAGACTGTAAGATCAAATCTATTGAAGTCTCGGCCTCGTAGGTAATGCCCAGCTAACCTAGCTGTTCGATGTCAGCAATCATCTGCGACACCTAGTGCTCGACATATGTACCCTCTGACATACGCGTGCGAAAGAGCTTCTTTTGTAATTCGTACTTCTAAGGTCTAAGGTTAGATATATGAAGATCCTTTAATTTCAACATCATGGTATAAAGATCTAATCCTTAGTTCTGACGACGAAATTAAAGAGTCATTGCAGCAAGCATAACATATTGAGCACTAAAATTATCATCACGATGAGTTTTCCAAAGCTCATGCTCTACTATTTGCTCAACTCCGGGCTCAGGCCCGAGAGGTTTCTCTCTCAAATAGAGTAACTTCTCAGCTCCCAGGACTATCATGAGATTCTTTTCCCAATCTGGAAAATTAAAGCCGTTAAAGACATTTTCACCCAGTTTTATGTCCTTTGACGCTAATCTTTCAGGTCATCTTGATTGCTATAGTCCAACTATCCAATCAATGATTTCGGGTACAATCAAATGTAATGATTAATATAGTCTAACTATATAACCAACTATAAATGATTAATTACTTTCAAATGTATTGATAACTATAGTCTAACCATATAACCAACTACAAATGAAGTAGTTTGAATACAGTCCAACTATTCAATTAAAAAAACAATTGAATATTAGTCCAACTAATATATTTATATTTTAATGACGAAAAAAAATAAAATGAGCACGTATTGGCAAGTATCTAATGAAAATTGCAAATTTAATACTAACCTCCTACTATTTTTTGACGAGCCTCTGACCCTTTGTGGAGTACTCGGGAAACCTAGTTTCCTAGTGGGCTAGAATCCCGTTAAATAGCACACAACCTTGACTTTGTCCAACAAGCTGTATGAAACTTAACTAGGTAGATCTCTAAGATCAATTGGATCCCATCCAATTCCTAGATCCAGTAGGTGGACCTCCAACTCCGAAACATATATCCAATATATTTCCTAACCTTTTCCTCTAAATTAACTAAGCCTTGACTTTGGCTCAACAAGCTTAATAATTCTAGTTAAGTGTGACCCATTGACAGTGGGAAAGCTTCGTAATCGAAGTCGATGAACTAGAAGTGACCTTGACTTTTGCCAACAAGTCACAACCGCCCAAGACAGATGATATGAAACAAAGCTTACGCGGTTCAAACACATCTGCGATGGACAAAGGTCTTGACTTTGGCCAACAAACCAATGCCAATCTTGGATCTTGAGAGAGAACCATTCAATGGAAGGAAAACGCTTAATATTGTATTGAGGGGTTTTTTCGCGTAAATTGGCAACCAATTTATTATCTTTGATTAGGTCTCATAATACACCCTTAAACATGCATTCTAAAAGCATAATAAAGCACAATAAAATTTAATAATGATATGCGGATGGATATATAACAAATTATTCCTAGAACAAATCTCTCCCACTAGCACAAACTTATACCCAATTACATAACACTAATAAGAAACCTCATTTGTATTGAGGGTAATTGGTGAGAAGGGAAATATAAAGAGAATAGAGACAATAGGCTGGACACGCAGGTCCAATTTAATAAATTCTAAATTTATTACAATAATTTCCAAAATTTCCCTCACCCTTCTAATATACATCCGATATACATTATTCATACAAATATATCCAAGTATTCACACAAAGCATGTTATCAATCAATCTAATCCAATTAATTAATATTTGATTAATGACCATCCAATGTTCAAACAACGATTTGATTTGCGCAAGTCCAACTCGTTTAAGAATAAATAATCAAAGTACGTATTCTTGAATTATATCGAACTACAATTTCAAATCCAATTTAAATTGTATCCAATATTAATTCATGTTTAATTCCAAATTAAACAATTACACTTTCAATAGTGCCTTTAAGGACTTGGATTCCAAATCCAATCCAATTGGGTCTCAAAGGCCCAATTAGCATCCAATATATTCAATTAAAGTCCAATGGGCTTTCAATTGATTCTTTAGGCATGTGCTTTGGCCATTATGGATCAAACCCAAAATGCCAAGGCCCAAATTATGAATCACCCTATGCCATATAAATTATTTAAAGGCCCAATTGTCATATTTAGACTTTATAGAAATGGTTTTAGGCCCAATTGGATTCAACCCAATTGTCATAAACCAAACTTGGCCCAACCAAGCCCATTAAGCCCAATTACAACAAATTAAATTAACACATTATTCCGAATTACATATTAATTTAATTAAAGTACAATTAACATAATTAATCAATTAATCTAATGTTTCCAAAACACTAATTAATCCAATTTAATCATGCTCAAGATTTCCAATTCATGTCCAACATAAATTGAAGCAAAACCAATTCTAAAACATGCTATATAGCTCACGGTAAGGGCATAGAAATTATCATGCAATTTGATTTCAATCCAATTAAATCAACATCTAACATACATTTCATGCCAATTAACATATCTAATTGTCAAATTTTAAAATTAACCATGAGCAATACTAGGGCATAAATTCGGCCATGATAAGGAATTGGGGAATTTTGATCTAATCAATTTTTCTCAATTCCAACAATGTACAAATCCAATTCAACATCATATAAACATAACCCAACCATCAATTTAGGCAAATCCAGCTCCAAGCCAAAAAATCCCAAATTAAAGTATATAAACCCTAGGTCCAAATCAAGCTTAGATCTCGCTCCGATACCATTGTTAGTGTTCCTAGAACATGAAATGGATCTCTCAGAGTGATTCGTGTGTGAATTTTATCAAAGGAAGTTGCAGAATACTTATAATGGTTTGGATGAATTTGAAAACTTTTCTTTGAAGATGGAAGCTCCAAGCCCTCTTTGTTGTTCCAAACTCAAGGGTGAGTCTCCCTATCACCTTCCTTTGACTCCTTAAAGTGCTAGCTTACTTGAATTTTGCAACAAAATTCCATGGGAGAGACAATGAAGCTCACGACAATGAGCAAAAATGGAGAAGAAAGAGTTTATGTGAATAGTAACCTTATCATGCTTGCAAAGTTGACTTGGTTTATATAATAAGTTTGTGTGTTGGAATTTGTTTGAGTGTATTATAAGAAATCCAAGCTTTACTCAACCAACAAATCAAGCCAATGATTTAAGCCTAACCACTTCCATAACATGTCTAACATATTGATGTAAGTGAAGTGGGTCCCACCACTTTTAAATTCCGAATTTAAGTCGGCTAACTCAACACGAAACTTCGCTCGGGCCCGGGTTCGTTTAATTCCAAACTAAACAAATTTTCCGTTGCGATATAATTAAATAATAATGCCTAGCAAAATTATTACGAAAGTCGCTTGTGAATTAATTCTAAATTAATTCGTTCACCCGAATTAAAATCCAATTTTAATTCCTCTTTGAAATTCGATTTCATTTCATATATCTAATATATTATTTAATCGATTAATTCGAAATTAATTGTTCTCTCTCTTCTATCAGAATTTTATCCAAAATAAATTATTGTCGCAATTAATCCTAGATTAATTTTCTCACTCTCATAATTAATCCCAGATTAATTCTGTTCGAGTCAAATGTCATTGGTGAATCCTTGGGAAGCGACCCATGAGATCTCTGGATATGTTGGCAGTAAATCTGGTCGTCGGACTATCCGAACATGTGCATACCTAGTACCACGTTCTTACCGATTTACAAGACATGGTTGGCTTCTAGCAAAGCACCGTGTCTACCCAATTCTCCAGAAATATTCTTTTAAGGAATACATAATCTTTATCAAGTGTAGTATAGTAAGTATTGCGAATTACAATCCAGTATCGGATGTCACATGCTAGGCCTGGGGCTGGAATTGTGTCTGCCCCGTACGAAGCATTTATCGGATCATTAGCAACTAGTCTCTTTATGATCGGAAAGTCATGACCTAGTCATACTTTCCCGATGGCTATAGCACTATAGAGTACCAGTTCTGTATCCCTGCATGATCATCATCTCTATATGACTGAAGTGATACTTCCATCTTGACATCACACCCAATACACTACAATTCTCAATATACCTAGAAGAGGCGTACACAGAACCTGTTAAAGCCACGGATGACCAAAACAAAAGTATACTGATTGTCGCAAGTATTAGCGATGCAAGTCTCAGGTTAAGACCATATACACCTACCCTGATTCAGATTCCCATAGACACATAATCATACTACCAATGGGATTCCGAGGGGTCTATCCCATAGCGAAGCTGTTCCCGTACAATCGGCAAACAGAACCTCCTATCACACTTGCATAAGTATCCAATACCCAAATATATGAGAACTATGTCGTTAAGCTTCAATAACGCGTACAAGTGTAATACTAGCCTATTCTGAATTATCGATGTCCAGTCTCGATAATACTATGACTAGGGATATTTAATGATTAAACCTTAGTGGATTAATACTGTCTCATATTTTATTAATCCGGTACTAATCATATGGACTTTTATCATTTATATATCCAGGTAATCCAATTACAAATGATAAAAGAGCAATTTCCTTTGTCACATAGTTAATTTTGTACGAGAACACCATGTTCTTTACAAAATAGTGATGTTATGGGTCATATTTATCCAACACTGGGATCACCAAGATGTACCACGACCTTAAGGATCTTTATTGGTGGGATGGCATGAAAAAAGATGTGGCTAAATTTGTCACAAGGTGTCTCACTTGTCAGCAGGTTAAAGCTGAACATGAGAGACCAGCTGGGAAGCTGCAGAGTTTAGACGTTCCAGAGTGGAAATGGGAGAATATCATTGTTGACTTTGTCGTCGAACTTTCGCGTACCTCAAAAGGGTGTGATTCGATATGGGTGATTGTGGATATATTGACCAAATCTGCACATTTTCTTCCAGTTAAGACTAATTTCACACCAGCCCAATATGCTAAATTATACATGTATGAGATAATGTCATTGCATAGATTACCTGTCTCAATTATCTCCGATCGAGGTTCTTAGTTTACTTCTATGTTTTGGCGATCATTTAAGGAGGCTTTGGGTTCATAGTTAGGCTTTAGCACAGTCTTTCATCCTTAGACGGATGGTCAGTCAGAGTGCACCAAACAGAATTTAGAAGACATGCTTTGGGCGTGTGTAATTGAGTTTGAGTGTAATTGGGACCAGTGTCTGCCACTTATAGAATTTTCTTATAATAATAGTTATCAAGCAAGTATTCAAATGGCACCATTCGAGGCTTTGTATGGACGGAAATGCATATCTCCAGTCGGATGGTTTGAAGTCGGGGAGCAAAAGTTATTAGGACCAGATTTGGTACAATATGCCATGGAAAAAGTAAAGATGATCAGAGAAAGGTTGAGTACGACTCAGAGTCACCAAAAGAGTTATGCATATCACCAGAGAAAGGATTTGGAGTTCCAGGTGAGGGACTTTGTGTTTCTAAAACTATCTCCTTTTAAAGGGGTCATGAGATTCGGCAAAAATGGAAAACTTAGCCCTAGATTTATTGGGCCGTTCCATATACTTCAGAGAGTTGGAGGAAGAGCATATGAACTGGCGCTTGTTAGTGTTCCTTGAACATGCCAATGATCTCTAAAATGATTTTGTGTGTGAATATTCAAAGAAGTTGCGGAATAAACTTACAATGATCGGATTTGATGGATGTATGAAGTTCTTGTTGGATTCTCTAAGGTCCAAGGATCAATTATCAAGCATGAAACAAGTGAATACAACAAAGGAGAATGGCATAATCATACTCACAATGAACGGATTAGATGCTACGAAGAAAAATCTTTCTCTTCCATGGTGTAGAAGCTCACGGCAGTCCATTGTATTTCTTTTCCATTTTCGGCCTTGGTCCTCCAAGAAATCTTCAAGCTCCAAGCTTACAAAATGGATTCCAAGTGTTGGTTTAAATCTAGGTCCCAAGATCAAACAAGACATGAAAACATGTGTGAACACATCAACGGAGGTAGCGGAATACTCACATGGATCGGTTGAGTCGATTTGAAGATGAATCAAGCCAAAAATGCTCACTGCCTTCGGCGCCACTGCATGCAGTTCACTGCCTTGCATCTTCTGTTTTTGAGCTGCGAAATGGAGCTCCTAGGTTCGTCGGATGGATCCCGGCTCATGGGTGAACCTCCCTACCACCTTCGCAAGACTCGTAAGTGTGCTAGCACTTGATTTCTCACCATGAAAAACCACTATTGGCTTCCCTCATGCTCACGGTTTTTCTGGTTCAAAACCACTCTTGGCTTCCAATGTACTTTTAATTAATTTCTTTAAGGCATGGAATTTTGGTCAACTCGGGTCAGACCCAATAACTAAAGTCCAATCCGGGAGTTACCCCATAAGCCCAGAAATCAATTTAGGCCCATTAGGCCCAATTAAATTTATTAAGGTCCATTAGTCGCAGTTGGGCTTTATGGATGCGGTTTCGGGCCTAATTGGATCCAACCAATTTTGCCTAAACCCATCTTGGTACAACCAAGCCCAATAAGCCCAATTACAATAATACAAGCCCAAATTCAAAATAGGCCCAAATAATTAAATTACCAAATTCCAAATTCCCAATTTAATTACCAAAGTGTATTACACAATTAATTACCCAATTAACATTTCCAAAACACAAATTAGCCTAATTAATCATGCTCTTCATCATTAAATCATGTCCAACACAATTTAACAAAAAATCAAACCCAATACACATGCTATATTAGTCTCGGCCAAGGGGGAATTTTATGCCCAAATCAAATTCAATCCAATTAAATTCAAATCAACATTAAATTAATATCCCCAAATGATTTCCAACACATCCAATGATCAAAATCAAAAAATCCAAGACAATTTAGGGCATCCATATTGTAGGCACTACATTTTTGCATATAAATCCTGATGATGAGTCTCATTTGGAGGCACTACCTTTTAAGTCGCGGAAGCCGCGAGAAACGGACGTCGGAAGGGAAAAGATGGGAATCAGTACTTTGTCGAATTTGACTCGCTTGTTTAGCTTCGGGCTCGCTGGTAGACCATCGTTTTAAAATTCACCTAGCCTAAAAAAATCCGCAAACCACTTAACCTCTCCCCAAAACCCCTACAAACCCCTTGGCCTTGACCTAAAACCCCGCAAGCCCACACACCTAGCCCACACAAACCAAACCCACCAAGCCAAGCCCACTCACGCCCAAGGGAGGCCCACACGCCCAAATCCCTAAAAAAACATCCAAATTAATTAAATCATATACTAAATAAAATAAAATATTAATCATATACTAAATTAAATAAAATATTAATCATATACTAAATTAAATAAAATATTAATTAAATCATATACCAAATTTAATAAAATATTATACCAAATTAAAATAAACATTAAATAAAATCATGCCTAATTAAAACCAATCAACAAATTTCATTCCTAACTTAACAAATATTATGCCTAAGCAACACAAATCAAATGTACTAACTTCCTAATCTAGCCAAGACATGTCTCCCAATCAATCTTAGGATTTCCTTGTTTGACACTAAATCATATCCTAATTAAATGCACCAAATCCATTCCTTGTCAAGCAAGGATAAACCCTAGCTCTTGTCTATATAAACAACCCAAAACCAAGACATCCCCTCTTGGATTCACGCAAAAAACAGCAAGAAAACTCCTCATCTCTCTCACGAAAATACAAAAACAACTATCCTAGCTCTCTCCAATTCACGGCCAAGGCACACCCAAAACCTCTCAAAATTTTATGTGATTGCCGCATACACAATGCCCCAAAGACTTGCATTGCCGCATACACTACCCTTCATTCCCTTCACTGCTGCGCATCACCACTAAACACAGCCCCCACTGCACGCCAAAACAGCCCCCTTCACAGCCCCAAAGCCACGCAAAATAGCCCCAAACGCAGCCCCCACTGCACGCTTGAAACACAACCCCAAAACACCCACTGCACTGCTTCATAAACTGCCGCATATCACAGCCCTGACCTGTCCAGTTTTGTTGAAATCTGACCCTTAAAATAGTCCAGAAAACACCCTAAAACTGCATTAAAAAACTACAGTTTTAATCCTTAAAATAGTAACTAAAAAAACTGCACTTAAAGCCTTTAAAATCACCCAAACAGTAGCCTAAATTACCAAACACAGTGGCCATAAAATACAGAGAATACAGCAGCAAAACAGCAGTAAAACAGCAGCAAAATAGTAGCTTGAGCAGCGAAACAGCGAGGTAAAATACAAACCAGTGAACCAGAAAAGTTGATGAGCTTTAACCCTTCCGATCTCCGTGAAACGCAAGTCCGAAAGTCGACGAAAAAAGTTAGACCTGAGGGTATTTTTCACATCCATTTTCAGTTGTATTTTTATTATTTATTGAGTTTCGTTTGCATGATTATTATGGAGTGAAGCATGTTGTGGCCCTTGAATAGATAGAAAATGCATGAATTGAAAAATGATGTATGTTGTTGTTGAGTTTCAATCTGTAGGGGTTTTAGGGGCATAATCCGGTAACGCAGCGGAAGCGGCGGAAGATCGTATCTTCCGATTTCAAAACTTTTTCTCGGATTAATTAAATAAACATATTTATTTAATTATCCAATAATCAAATTATGAAATAAAATTCAATAAATCATATTTAAGTGAATTTACCAATTATACCCTTACTTTAGTTTTGTCCATTTTAGTCCGAAATTGATCTAATCAATTTTGAATGATTCTAAATCATTTCTAAGATGAACTTAGCATGTTCAAAACATCAAAACACACCAAAAGCACCAAAAATCCCAATTTTTGAATCCTTGGCCGAATGCACCTCCAAGGTGCCATTTTGTGCACTTTGTCATTTCATGCATCAAAACACATCAAGATGTAATCCAATGAACATGAAACTTTATATGCATCATATACACATCCAAATACACAACATATATGAAAACCCCCAAATTTGGAATTGGTCATGAACCCTAATTTTTCAATTTCTTCAATTGGACAAATTAGACCAAATTGGTTAAATCAACTACTTCAATCATCTTTCTTCCATCCAATCATAGTCTCAACACAATGAAACAACTCAAGATCAAATCTAGTTCATCTAAGAGTGGGTCAACAACTAGATTAGCAACATGGTTTCCAAACCTTAAAAGAAGCTTATAACTACAATAGTCACAACCTTCCTTCATCATACATGCTCAACACTTCCATCAAAACTTCCATCAACAAAAACACAAGGAATAAGAAAAGAAATAACCTAAGAACATCATATGTTAAAGCCTAGATCCTAAGGAACATTTTCCTTTCTAATAGCAAGTTGGAAAAACTCACTAAAATCCAAGCTTTCTTTGATTTCTTCTTTCTTTCTCACAAGCTTCCTTTGCTTCCATTAATGGAGTTTTTCTTTAAAGTGTATTAGGTTAAGAATGAAATGAAATGAAAAACAATATATACTTGTTTCCAACTTGCCTTGGCCGAAATTCACAAAGGCAAATACAAGTCTGTAATTTCATTTTCATTTCACTTTACATTTAATCAACTTGATAAAATATCTTAATAACACTTTATAGATATTTATATTAAGTCAAAAAATGCAACTAAGAAGAATATAACTCTTATATTTAAGTGTTATGGCCGAAATTATAGAAAATAAAGGAAAAGATATTTTACTTTTCAAACAATTTTGAACAAATATCTTAAGAAGTCAAAATCAATTTGATAACCTTTTCCTTTAATGTATAAGTCAACAATTGCAACTTATAATCATTTCCTAACTTTATCATTTGGTGATATATTTATATTTTAATTATATTAATCATTTAACAATTAAATAATTAAATAATTAATTAAATATAAATATATCAAATATATGTATTATATTACTTTAAATATCTCAAATACATATATTGATGATATATGTCAAATACCTTTATTTGACTATTTATTAATGTGTATTTAATAATATCATGTATTAAATACAAATACACATTAATTAGGAAATGACGGTTCGGCCCGTTCGCATGTATTTTTCGTTTAAACGATTAAACGATTTATAAATAATCATCATTATTCATATTGTTGCTCTAGTGCTCTACGAGTATGTTTCATTATTGAGACTCTCTAGATTCAGGTATATCCGTCATGAAATCCAATTTCATGTACATAATCTATCCACCCGTAGATTATGACGATCACTGATAAACTAGCTGAATCATACAGGTCGAGGTCATTGCATACGTATAATCCCTCCTTCACAGGTATCCAGATAATCCCAGAGATATAGATGTAAACGTCAAATCTCTATAGGTATTATATCGTCGACGTATCTATTAGCAATCTCTAAATAACATTCGGAACTTACTTCCGAAGTATACTGTGGCCACAGATTTAACAGACTGCTAATAATATATAGACTACCTATGCTCTGTACACAGAACTGACGGATCCTATCTTGACACACACAGGATATCCTGAGGATCGATCCACACCCAACGAACAGGCGGAGGTCTGATCTAAATAGATCGGTGACGTGACTGCCATCTAAGTGTGGAGGATGTCTCATACATCCACAGTGGTGTCTCAAGTCGAAGGACCACTATGCTACTCAACCCGAGAAGATTCTTATTGACGTTGGCGTACCATCCATTAAGAATCTTCGGTGAGCCGTTCAGTGTTTATCCACTATAAACACCTACACGTCTATACGAGTCTCCATAGACTCATGGTTCATTGGGATAAACCATCGGACCAAGTCACGATATACGACATGTACTGGTCTCAACGGATTTGACTAACCGACCCGTGTTAGCAAATCTTGACCAGGAACTATGTTTGATAATATACATATAGCAGTGACACTTCCCAATGTCAATTACAAACTAACTTTGTAACTGTGTACTGCATTATATATTATCGGGCCTTTGTATAATATATACATATCACTAAACCACATTTAGTTTCAATCTAATCGTAATCAGATCGAATACGTATATAAGAACAAGAGGTGCAACCATAAATAAGTAATATTATGGAATAAGGGGATGTTCGTATTCATGAATCAGACATAAATACGGCCCGGATTGGCGCTCTGAGCACCAACCCCAACAATTTCTCTCCCACTTGCTCTAGTGCCAATCCACGGTATCATATACACGTCTCAATGTGCATCGTATGCACATGGCCCTCAAAAGCTCACCCAGTACTTAAGAGGTAGGCAACAAAAACAAGTCCGCTATGACATATTGAGTTTGTCAAACAAACTCCATCGTTTCCCATAGTCAGCATCATTCATATTTTGTAGAATCTAATTATACATTAATATGAATGGATACTACATCAGTATTGTACTATAGCTACTGAGTTGTCCAAGTATTTAGGGATCAATCCAAAATACTATGTGGACAACCGCAAGCACAATAACAATTCAAAAAACTTCTAATTTAAAGGTCACTATGCAACTTCATAAGTCAATACTTCAAAGTTGCATTTGATTCCACTAAATAGTAGAATCCTTCCTTCGTGACACTCCCACTGCATTATTTGTGACTCTTTATGACGTAGACTTTCTAACGTCATAATTAGTCTCAAAACTAATATGACCCTAATGGTTGCAGACTGTATTCTCCATGAATTAGAAACTCGTTCTTAATATCTCAAAGATCACAAAGAACGTGTTTCAAGATCCATCATATGGTCTATAAGATGTCAAAATAACTCGTAACAATTATGATTAAATCGACATCGATAATCGCATATAATAAAGTATTCACTATGTCATCATCAAATGATACATAATATTGTTTAGACATTCTAATCAATATCTCTTTCGAAAAAGGAATCATCCTTTACGAAAGATGAATACTATGTATAAGACATACAATAACTGTCGAACAGTTATACTAACTGTCATACAGATAGCCTTGTTATGTCCTTCATTAGATCATATCTAATGTACGACTAATAAGGGTATCTCACAAGTCTCCAAGTTTCATATCATATATAAAACTTTATATCAAATATAACAGAGACTACTCCCACTGCTTTCATGGAGTAAAGAAGACTTAGGTAAATCTTTTACCTTACAAACATCTCATTATTACTATAATAATGAAAATGTCGTTAAGATATATAACACTAGAAAGTAATATGTACGCTCCCATTAACCCTTCTAATCACATATGTATTCTATATACTTTGACAAGATCAGACAATCTGACGATATCAAAAATAGAGAACACATATTTCTGGAAGACTTATCTGAGTCTACAATAGGCTCTATAAGCTAGCACACTAAACTGCAAACAGCAGAACACAAACTCTAGGGCCATTTCAGAATGAACTCTTCAAATAAGGAAATCACAAATGATCTCTTATTCGAATAAGTCATCCAAAAACGCCACTTTGCATTCTTTAGCTAAGTATACAGTTTATTATCAACATTAACCAATATATCTTTAATTGTTCATTTAGTGTGACTAGAGATAAGTTTTCTCAGAATCTACAATAGATTGATGTGTACAACATTTCTCACTGTCATACTGTAAAGGTCAAACCTTTAACAAGCTCACAATGCTTTCGCTGCGCAAACAATTAGCACATATCATGAACTAATTAATATGAAAGCTTAATCAAGTTCAAAACTTGATCGTAGTAAGCTATGAACAATCTTAGATCTAAGGTTCAATGGTGAACTTCCAGAATCGATATCAAATATCGCTTCCATTACAAGTTATAGGATAATTTTTCTTCAGTAAGAAAACAACGGAACCATTAAGTATCAAATACTCGTGAATGATTCTGTTATCCCATTGGACTTGTATAGAAGATGTATATGTTGGGGTTGGTGCTCAGAGCGCCAATCCGGGCCGTATTTATGTCTGATTCATGAATACAAACATCCCCTTATTCCATAATATTACTTATTTATGGTTGCACCTCTTGTTCTTATATACATATTCGATCTGATTACGATTAGATTGAAACTAAATATGGTTTAGTGATATGTATATATTAGACAAAGGCCCGATAATATATAATGCAGTACACAGTTACAAAGTTAGTTTGTAATTGACATTGGGAAGTGTCACTGCTATATGTATATTATCAAACATAGTTCCTGGTCAAGATTTGCTAACACGGGTCGGTTAGTCAAATCCGTTGAGACCAGTACATGTCGTATATCGAGACTTGGTCCGATGGTTTATCCCAATGAACCATGAGTCTGGAGACTCGTATAGACGTGTAGGTGTTTATAGTGGATAAACACTGAACGGCTCACCGAAGATTCTTAATGGATGGTACGCCAACGTCAATAAGAATCTTCTCGGGTTGAGTAGCATAGTGGTCCTTCGACTTGAGACACCACTGTGGATGTATGAGACATCCTCCACACTTAGATGGCAGTCACGTCACCGATCTATTTAGATCAGACCTCCGCCTGTTCGTTGGGTGTGGATCGATCCTCAGGATATCCTGTGTGTGTCAAGATAGGATCCGTCAGTTCTGTGTACAGAGCATAGGTAGTCCATATATTATTAGCAGTCTGTTAAATCTGTGGCCACAGTATACTTCGGAAGTAAGTTCCGAGTGTTATTTAGAGATTGCTAATAGATACGTCGACGAGATAATACCTATAGAGATTTGACGTTCACTTCTATATCTCTGGGATTATCTGGATACCTGTGACGGAGGGATTATACGTATGCAATGACCTCGACCTGTATGATTCAGCTAGTTTATCCGTGATCGTCATAATCTACGGGTGGATAGATTATGTACATGAAATTGGATTTCATGACGGATATACCTGAATCTAGAGAGTCTCAATAATGAAACATACTCGTAGAGCACTAGAGCAACAATTATGAATAATGATGATTATTTATAAATCGTTTAATCGTTAAACGAAAAATACATGCGAACGGGCCGCGAACCGTCATTTCCTAATTAATGTGTATTTGTATTTAATATATGATATTATTAAATACACATTAATAAATAGTCAAATAAATGTATTTGACATATATCATCAATATATGTATTTGAGATATTTAAAGTAAATATAATACATATATTTGATATATTTGTATTTATTAATTATTTAATTATTTAATTGTTAAATGATTAATCTAATTAAAAAATATATAAATCTATCACAATGATAAAGTTAGGAAATGATAAAGTGTAAATGTTTGATATATCATCAAATGTGAGAATGATAAATTATAATTGGAACTATGTAATAATAGATGAAACAACCCTTATACTGTAGGGGTTTAGGGGCTGAATCCGGTAACGCAGCGGAAGCGGCGGAAGATCATATCTTCGATTTCAAAACTTTTTCTCGGATTAATTAAATAAACATATTTATTTAATTATCCAATAATCAAATTATGAAATAAAATTCAAATAATCATATTAAGTGAATTTACCAAATTACCCTTACTTTGGTATTTTGTCCATTTTAGTCCGAAATTGATCTAATCAATTTTGAATGATTCTAAATCATTTCTAAGATGAACTTAGCATGTTCAAAACATCAAAACACCAAAAGCAACAAAATCCCCAAATATTACATCCTTGGCCGAATGCACCTAAGGGGGCCATTTGTGCACTTTGTCATTTCATGCATCAAAACACATCATGATGTAATCCAATGAACATGAAACTTTATATGCATCATATACACATCCAAATACACAACATATATGAAAACCCCCAAATTTTGGAATTGGTCATGAACCCTAATTTTTCAATTTCTTCAAATTGGACAAATTAGACCAAATTGGTTAAATCAATTACTTTAATCATGTTTCTTCCATCCAATCAAAGTCTCAACACAATGAAACAACTCAAGATCAAATCTAGGTCATCTAAGAGTGGGTCAACAACTCTAGATTAGCAACATGGTTTCCAAAACCTTTAAAGAAAGCTTATAACTACAATAGTCACAACCTTCCTTCATCATACATGCTCAACACTTCCATCAAAACTTCCATCAACAAAAACACAAGGAATAAAGAAAGAAATAACCTAAGAACATCATATGTTAAAGCCTAGATCCTAAGGAACATTTTCCTTTCTAATAGCAAGTTGGAAAAAACTCACTAAAATCCAAGCTTTCTTTGATTTCTTCTTTCTTTCTCACAAGCTTCCTTTGCTTCCATTAATGGAGTTTTCTTTAAAGTGTATTAGGTTAAGAATGAAATGAAATGAAAAACAATATATACTTGTTTCCAACTTGCCTTGGCCGAAATTCACAAAGGCAAATACAAGTCTTGTAATTTCATTTTCATTTCACTTTACATTTATCAACTTGATAAAATATCTTAATAACACTTTATAGATATTTATATTAAGTCAACAAATGAAACTAAGAAGAATATAACTCTTATATTTAAGTGTTATGGCCGAAATTAATAGAAATAAAAAAAAAAAGATATTTTATTTTTCAAACAATTTTGAACAAATATCTTAAGAAGTCAAAATCAATTTGACAACCTTTTCCTTTAATGTATAAGTCAACAATTGCAACTTATAATCATTTCCTAACTTTATCATTTGGTGATATATTTATATTTTAATTATATTAATCATTTAACAATTAAATAATTAAATAATTAATTAAATATAAATATATCAAATATATGTATTATATTTACTTTAAATATCTCAAATACATATATTGATGATATATGTCAAATACCTTTATTTGACTATTTATTAATGTGTATTTAATAAATATGTATTAAATACAAATACACATTAATTAGGAAATGACGGTTCGGCCCGTTCGCATGTATTTTTCGTTTAACGATTAAACGATTTATAAATAATCATCATTATTCATAATTGTTGCTCTAGTGCTCTACGAGTATGTTTCATTATTGAGACTCTCTAGATTCAGGTATATCCGTCATGAAATCCAATTTCATGTACATAATCTATCCACCCGTAGATTATGACGATCACGGATAAACTAGCTGAATCATACAGGTCGAGGTCATTGCATACGTATAATCCCTCCGTCACAGGTATCCAGATAATCCCAGAGATATAGATGTAAACGTCAAATCTCTATAGGTATTATCTCGTCGACGTATCTATTAGCAATCTCTAAATAACATTCGGAACTTACTTCCGAAGTATACTGTGGCCACAGATTTAACAGACTGCTAATAATATATGGACTACCTATGCTCTGTACACAGAACTGACGGATATCCATCTTGACACACAGGATATCCTGAGGATCGATCCACACCCAACGAACAGGCGGAGGTCTGATATAAATAGATCGGTGACGTGACTGCCATCTAAGTGTGGAGGATGTCTCATACATCCACAGTGGTGTCTCAAGTCGAAGGACCACTATGCTACTCAACCCGAGAAGATTCTTATTGACTTTGGCGTACCATCCATTAAGAATCTTCGGTGAGCCGTTCAGTGTTTATCCACTATAAACACCTACACGTCTATACGAGTCTCCATAGACTCATGGTTCATTGGGATAAACCATCGGACCAAGTCACGATATACGACATGTACTGGTCTCAACGGATTTGACTAACCGACCCGTGTTAGCAAATCTTGACCAGGACTATGTTTGATAATATACATATAGCAGTGACACTTCCCAATGTCAATTACAAACTAACTTTGTAACTGTGTACTGCATTATATATTATCGGGCCTTTGTATAATATTATACATATCACTAAACCACATTTAGTTTCAATCTAATTGTAATCAGATCGAATACGTATATAAGAACAAGAGGTGCAACCATAAATAAGTAATATTATGGAATAAGGGGATGTTCGTATTCATGAATCAGACATAAATACGGCCCGGATTGGCGCTCTGAGCACCAACCCCAACACAATCAAGTCCCAAGATCATAAAATCATGCATACAAAAACGAGTGCATACATCAAAGGAGGAAGGCGGAATCATTACTCACATAGATCGGTTTTTGTTGCGATGAAGAACAAGATGCGTTTTCCTGCCTCTCTCCATGCTCTGGCAGTGGCTTCTTCAAGCAGTGGGCTGCTCGGTTTTTGGCCTCCAAAGTCCCTCCAAGAATCGGCCATGTGAGACTCCATTGAAGCTCAAGCTTCAAGCTTTTCCATGCTCATAATTCGTTTTCCCTATCACCTATGTATCACTCATGGTGTGCTAGCACTAAGTCTTCTTCCTTGCTTCCCCCTTGATTCTCAAAACCAGAAACATTTGAAGAAATCGGCTTGAAGCCGTGAGAAGAGGAAGATGAAAAGAGAGGGAAAAGAGAAGTGCGTAAAGGGAGAGAGAGAGAGAGAAAGAAAAAGTGTTAATTAGGTTTATATATTTTAATTCCAAATTAATAATAATAATAATACCTTTTACCACTTTTAATTTCTATTAAAACAATTCCTTTTACTTTTCAAAAAGCAAAAGTCAAAAAGCAAAAAAGTGCTTTTCAATCAACTATCACTATTCACATCAAGTCACTTTAATAAAGTGACAACATGTCATATCACATCACTCAAAGTGACAAGTGATTTGACGATTGATGCGAGTAGTGATTTGACGCTTGATGTGACTTACGTGCCGCGTTCAAATTCGAAATACGAATGTGCTCGCAACTCACTCTCGGGCTCGGGTTCGCTAATTCCAAATTAACGAATTTTCCGTCGCGTCGTTATTAAATGATTACGTCTAGTGAAATCACTATTCACATCGCTAACGAATTAATTCTAATTAATTCGTTCGCCCGAATTAAAATCTAATTTTAATTCTTCGCGTCGAAATCCAATTTCTAATAATATATATCAAATATATTATTTTATCGATTAATTCCAAATTAATCGTCCTCTCTCTTAATTAATATTTTATCCCAGATAAAATGTCTCCGCAATTAATCCCAGATTAATTTCGCGTGCAAATTGGCTACCAATTAAT
>SKCR01030130.1:0-43180 GCA_019454045.1 Zanthoxylum bungeanum
TATTTTTTTTCAATACAATCCTGGTAAAAAAAAAAAAAAATAGCAGGAAGGGCACAAATGTGAATTATCAAACTTTCAGGGGCCTTTATTGGCGAGACAGAACTATAAATACAATCAAAGAAGCCACTTTGGTATCATTTTAAGAGAGACGAAAGACAGGCAACACAGGCTTAGTTGGTGGGTTGAGTTGCTCTGAAGGAAGAGAAGATTCTCAAAGCTTCAGCTTCATAAATCTTAACTGGAAGGTATGCAATGAACTGAACTTGAAGAACTCTACATGTGTTTTGATATGGGTTTTTGTTAAAGTAGATGTTTGTTTTGTTTCATGGATGATGGGAGGAGATTTGTCTTACTGTTTTTTAGTTAAATTTGAGGTCAAAGGTTGTATTTTTCTTTGTTATTTATGATATATGTGAATTTGGGTTATAGAATTGATGTTTATTTTGGTGGGTTCATAAAATTTAATGCAAAAGGCGTGGTCGGTTTCTTTGTGGAGCTTTGAAATTGAATCTGAATCTCAAACTGCTGTTAATCTGAGTGATTAATTGTTTTGATCTATATAAATCTGTAGCTATTTATCATCATAAAACGTTAGATGCCTTTTGAATCTGGTCACATAATTTGGTATGTATTGTTAATATTTACATATTCAGTGTAAAATCTTTTTCTTTGGCAAAAGGAATGGTTTTTTTTTTCGCTTTTCATTTATTCTCATTTATTCTCTTTTCTTTTGAGTTCGTATGTCAGGCTTCCGACTACATGTACTTTTTAGCCTTTAAAGTGCCTTTGCCCCCTTAGTCGGAAGCTTAAAATGCTTTTATTGGTTGAAGAGTTGAATCAGAACGACAAGCTTTAATTTTGTATATGTACCTATCTTGTTTGAGTTGTGTCTCATGAAATTTGCCTTTTTAATTATAGGGCTACTAAGTTTAGTACATCATTTTAGCTTTTAGATGATCTGGTTTTGGGGTTCATGTTTGTCTTTGATTTGAAAGCCTATTGTTTTAAAAGATGGAAGAGTTGCTTAGAAAAAACAGTTATTGTGCCATCTTTTGATAGTAGGTTGTAAACCTATACCCTGAGTTAATTAGCTTTATCGGGAGTTGTGTTCGGTATAGGCACAACCTAGTACTTAGGTTGCGAATCACATCTTGCCTTAATGCTTGGTCAATTTGTTTCTATTCTTTTTTCAATACAATTCTGTTATATTTAACGCTCCCATGATGCTTGTTCTTGCTGTTTGTTTCCTTTTTAAAGTCACATCGTAACATGGAACTGCTACAAGATTTTATAGTCTCCAATTCTTTACATTTTTTTTCCAGATATGGTAGTTCTATGACACATCTTCTGCCCAAAGGACGGAGTTTGTGACCAATGTTGGTGCTGACCTAGTTGTTTTAAGACTCTTTGGATCTCCAACTGTTTATCAAGATATATTGATTGATTGGTAGCACGTTACTTGTTCACAAATAAGTGATCTTGCCCAGTAAAAGTACCATTTCCATTATAAGCTGCTGTTATTAATCCTACTAGTCATTCTTTGCTTTCTAAGTGGTGCGGGAATTTTAGATGCAAACATCTCAGAAGCACCAAAGTGCAGCCAGTGTCCATAGAATGTATCACCAGCCTGTGCAAGGGATTGAACCCTATTGTCTGTCTCACATCCAAATTACGGACAACAATATATGCTCAGATGTTAGCAGCCAAGGAACCAGTGCATCCTTTCAAACCTACAATGAGCAGTTCTATACCCTGGATTCATCCACGGCAACTACTGGTTTTAATTACGACTCCCCTTCTGCAGTCAGCATTTCATCTAAAAGGAGTCCCAATTCACCACAAGGTTCTCAGTCATACCAGTCAGACCCTCATCATTCTCCTGACAATGGTTATGGATCACCCATGAGTGGATCTTCCATTGTTGATGATGGCAATGAACTGAGGAACAAACTGAGAGAATTAGAAATATCCTTGTTGGGGCCTGAATCAGACATCATTGACAGCGGCAGATGTTGCTTTAAGAGCGGAGCCCACCAAGAAACATCAGCTGTAAGTTGGAACTGGGATCAGCTGATGGAAATGATCCCTAGATTGGACTTGAAACAGGTGCTGATTTGCTGTGCTCAGGCAGTGTCAGATGGTGATATATCAACTGCTGCAGGTTTAATGCATGTGTTGGAGCAAATGGTGTCAGTCTCTGGGGAGCCAATTCAACGGCTGGGTGCGTACATGTTGGAAGGGCTAAGAGCAAGGTTGGAGTTCTCAGGGAGCAAAATCTACAGAGCCTTGAAGTGTGAACAACCACCGAGCTCAGAGCTAATGTCTTACATGAGTATTCTCTTTCAGATCTGTCCATATTGGAAGTTTGCTTACAAGTCAGCAAATGTTGTCATTGGGGAAGCAGTGGAGAATGAACATATAATTCACATCATCGATTTCCAGATTGCACAGGGCACCCAGTGGATGTTCCTCCTCCATGCTCTTGCAAAACGTCCTGGTGGGCCCCCATTTGTCCGTATAACTGGGATTGATGATTCCCAATCAACCCATGCTCGGGGTGGAGGACTTGATATTGTAGGCAAGAGACTGTCAGAGGTGGCTGCGTCATGCAATGTCCCATTTGAATTCCATGATACTGCCATGACTGGTTGTGAGGTTGAACGACAACATCTTATGGTTCAACCCGGGGAAGCAGTGGTTGTGAATTTTCCGTATGTGCTTCACCACATGCCTGATGAGAGTGTGAGTACTGCAAACCACAGAGACCGGCTCTTGAGATTGGTTAAAAACTTGTCACCCAAAGTTGTGACCCTTGTTGAGCAGGAATCTAAAACCAATACATCCCCATTCTTTCACAGGTTCCTTGAGACACTGGATTATTATACAGCTATGTTTGAGTGCATTGACGTGGCTCGGCCAAGGGATGACAAGCAACGTATCAGCGCTGAGCAGCACTGTGTAGCCCGGGACATAGTCAACATGATAGCGTGTGAGGGGGTTGAAAGAGTGGAACGGCATGAACTTCTCGGGAAGTGGAGATTACGTTTTATGATGGCTGGATTTACTCCATATCCGTTGAGTCCTTCGGTGACAAATGCTGTTAGGGATGTATTGAAAGACTACAACAGTAACTATAGAGTTGAGGAGCATGATGGGGCTCTCTATCTTGGCTGGAGAAACAGAGCTATGGCCACCTCTTCTGCATGGAAGTGAAAAACCATTATAGAAACTCTGTAAATTTGACCCCCACTGTTTTTATTGTAGCTTTTAGAGCACAAGTCATACTGATATCTGTAACTGGATAGAATGGAGAGCAGCTCTGAATATCATCTAATAGAACTTGAAGTTTACTGTAAATGTCTACTTTGGAATGATAAATAGAAAAGGTCTGAGTTTACTGAACTTACAGTTTTATAATATTGACTATTGAGTCATCAATCAAATGTTTCTTGTTAATAAATGAGAGCAGAATGTATTTGTTGAAAGATCTACAAATCAAGCATGATTGCCATCTTTCAAAATTCTTGAAGATATGAAAACTGGTGTTGCATTGCATGGGCCTGTGGCCATCTGTGGCTCATGGTCTTTACAAAAGTTAAGGGTACTTGAATTGTGCAAAGGGTTTTTGGCTTTCTTAAATTCCATGATTGTATCAAAAGAATTTATTTACCACCTGTAAACAGTTGCTGTTGGGCTGGACTTTAAGACACATTATGGAACCTAAACGACATCGTTTCTGGCCCTAAACCACCTGATTCGTTTCAAAATCGAAACAAAACGCTAAAAAAGAGCAATTACAGAGATACAAGGGTGTTAAATACTGATTTGGCAAAATTTACTGCCAAAACCGTTAAAATATTAAATTAGAAAGGAATAAGTCGTCACCGCCAGAGACCAGAACAAATACACGCACGCACGCACCAGCGGATTCATATGGATTTACTACATCAATAGAATCACATCCTCCATCCGAGGTAATTATTCTATGTCGTTTTGCAAACCCACGACAAAAGTTCAGTTTTTTTCCCTCTTTTTTCCCAATCAAGTTTGAACCTTTATGTTTCTATTATATTCAGTTCTGTTTATCATTGTCATGATTGATCATGAAATGCAACTTTCATGAGATTTAGGTGGTTATTTTACATGTTATAATCACATATTTCATGTGCGGTTTCTTTATTTTATTGTTTCATTTGATCAGGGTGTCAAACCATGTAATATTTTGATGCCTATTGATTAAGACTTTGTGGGGTTGCTATAAAAATTGAATCTTTTCAGTTTGCAATATTTAAGAAAGGCTAAAGATTGTGTTTTTTGTTCTTTGTTATTACAGAATTTGAAGTTTTTAATTTTATTTAATTGGTTGAATGAGAGTGAATATGGAAGGAGAGAAAAAGTTACAGAAGGAGCAAGAAAGAGAACGGAGGCGTTTAAGGGATAGGCAGAGAAGACAAGCAATGAGTGTTGAAGAAAGGGAAAAGCATCTTGCTAGACGTCGAAAAAATTACCAACTTAGGAGATTAAGAACTGGAAATGCTAAATTAGATTTGGACCACCCTCAATCTCAAGACACAACTTCAACTAATCAATTTATAGCTTTGCCTTCTGTTTCTTCAGACCTTGATGTTGGATCCCATCAAGTTTGTACAAAGTCTGAGAGTGAGTTTCTGTTCATTTCTAGAGCCATTTGCATGAATTTTCTTCTCTCTTTCTGATGAAAACAATTGCATACTTAACAGCTTGTTGCTTCTTGTTTTGTAGGTTTGGAAGTTCCAGCTCATAAGTTAGCCGAGTTTTCTGGGCAGTTAAGGTTGAGTCATTTAAAACAGCTTGCAAGATCAGTGAATGCTCCTATGGGCAACAATCATAAAGTAGCCGTAGATGTGAAGATAAAGATTAATGAAGCTAGTGGTAAGTTCATTGACATTGAGTTCATGATAATTTATGTTGTTTGTTCACTTATTTAGATTGTTGTTCAGGTGCATCACTAAAAGGGCTGCGATTGAATCGCGTTAAACATCTTGCACGGTCATTAAATTCTGCTGTTAAAGAGACTACGAGTCCAAACCACCAAGCCGAAATAGAAGGTATGGCCTATTCGTGTAGATTTGTTCTTGGTTAACATTCTCAAATGGTTGCTGTTTATGTTGCAGTCTTAGTTGATTTTCAGAGAGAGATTGTTGTGACTCGTAAGGTTTTTATAAAAATTTCAGGATGAGTCTCTCTTTTGTCAAACTACAGTCTGCAGCATACAAGGATGACAGTTACTTAGCTCCTCCGAAAAGTTTCGTAATTGAACATCTGTAAGTTCCTTACAGGATATTAATTTCCTCTCTACTTCATGTCTAATGATATACTTGACTTGAAACATTTAATTGGTATCATTAAACTGTACCAAAATTTTTCTTTTTCTTCTTCAAAACTTGAAACATTTAATTGGTATCATTAAACTGTACCAAAACTTTTCTTTTTCTTCTGCTTTGTTTTCTTTTCAAAACTGGAGTTCTTATTTTCTAATTAACGAAGTAATTTTATGGGCAGGCCCCTTTGCCCCCTTCCACAACTTTGACATGTCTATTTTTTTCTCTGTGCTAGATCAGATTTGAATAGTTCAAGACATGGATGTAAGCAATAAATATTGGGACATGTAGTTAATTGCATCTAGTTCTATGCATAAACAGTATGGGAGGAGATAATTTATACAGATTAACGGTTAATCACACTATTTAGTTGATGCATGAATAGTTATATTGTTTCATAAGGAACAGACTGTTGCAAGATAAGGGGGTTGATTATGTTAAATGGGGGAGACAGTGAATTCAGACGGTAACAATTGAGTCCTCCCCTGCCCCTCTGTCATAATATGTGTTATCCAATGGTTTCAGGATAGGTCATTCATAAGCTACCAAATGTGGCTAATGGCTGTACTGTATGTTCTGATTGTTTCATTGTTGCAACTTTTTACATTCATGGCCTGCTACATAGTCTCTGACTGATCTTGTAAAAAAAAAAAGGTGGTTTGCTTTTGTTAGTGTTTAAGAACTACATTTCCCGCTAATCTGAAAAGCCTGGAGAGAGTAGAATAGCATTGATAACCAGTTTAATTGTGTTTCCTGTGAATATACTTAATTGCATAACTTAATACCCTTACAAAAAAGACACTCGGAAGCAAACAATGCCCGATAGTTAATATATCATACTACATTAGACAACTTTTGCTCTTTGCTTACTCTCTTGTTTTCTTTTATATTATTCTATAATCCTGTAGGGTGAAGCATGCTATGGTTGATACGATAAAAGAGCATTGTTGATTAGTGGAAACAGGTTACAGAGTTGCATGATGGTAGGAAAAGCCACAATTTGGAGCTTGATTTCAAGCAAATAGCAGAATTTATTAAATTGGTTTTATTTTGATGATTTGTTCTATTCTTTACCATCGTTTTTTAGTTCATGCTAGCTACCACCATACTTGTGTGCTCCTCAGGCTATGTTAGTGGATATGCCAAATCTCTCTGTAAAAAAAAATTGTTGCATTCCTTCTATTTATTTATCTTGAGCATGGACCTGCGTCAACTCCATTGGGGTTAACATGGTCCAATGATTCATATACATTATAATTCCGAATTTATTATATATTAATAATAACACATAATTTCAATTCCATAATACTTTAGTTTAAAAGTGACATGAATATTATGTAAAAAAAAAAATGTATTAGTAAATAAGAAATAATAACTTTGGTATATGAGAAAAATCAACTTTAACTTTCAACCCATTATGGTCACTCTGTACATGTAGCTTCTACCCAAATGCACTCATAATTTCTTTTCTTAAAATTAGACGATTTGTAAATATTAAATATACATTTTTTTTCCCATAAATTCGACTTTTGAAATTCTTATAGAAAAAAGGAAAAAAAGAAAGAGAGTAAAAAACCGAAGGTATATCAAACGACTTTGTTGTGTTGAATTTTGTCGCCTTTATCCACACCAAAGACTAAGACCAATAATTTTCTAACTGTAAATTCTACTCTAAAAATCAGTAGTCTCTTTAGTTTCTTTGTTACTTGATTGTATTCAGAATTCGTAGTACTAAAATAAAATGAAATTTAACAAAAGAAAAAGAAAATTGGAAGAAAACTAATCTCCCACTGACACAAAGTCCCATACAACAACTGTAACATCTGTTCGTTTGGAGTTACTCAGCTTCATTGTGTTAATGATATTGTAGGACACAACAAACAACACTCCATATATGCAAGATGATGGTGAATTGGGTTACGACTTAATAATACGGAAATAAAAATTTTGTCGATTTTACACTACTAAGTTAGTAGTTTTACCAATTAAGTTTATGTCAATTTTCTCAAACACAATATAATACTTAATTGCAAGTTTCTAATTAATATGTCAATACAAAAATAAACTTGCGATAATATAAATGAGTTTAATGATAGAGAAGATGACACCAGTGATTTATAGTGGTTCGGCCAACTCTTTGCCTATATTCACTCTCTCAAGTCACGCTTGAAGATTTCCACTAAGTTGAATCCACAACTTACACCGAGTTTTCCGTAGCTCACTCGCAAACAAGAGTTTTATCCCCTAGGTTAACTCCAAACATTTACACAAGAGTTTTATCCCTACGTTCACTTTTAAACCCTTACAATGAGTTTTATCACTTAGACTCATTCTTTAAACCTTTGAGTTTTGTTCCTCGGCTCACTCAAAAACTTTTACAATGGATTTTGTCAATAGGCTCACTCACAAACCTTTACAATCACCCTTTTGAGTATACTCACTCAAAAAATGATTTCACAACCTCAAATGTTTGATAATAAAGATTTAGTAATACACTTGGGCACTCACAAAGATAATGAAGATTCAAGATGTGAGTTGCTTACCTAAGTGTTCTAAGCTCACTACTAATGATATGAATGTGTAGTGTGTGAGCTTGATGAATGAGAGTGTATGATTATGAAGATTTAGTAAACTCTCTGTTTTTGTCTTGTATGAAGGTGTTAATTATTGGTAAAAACGAATTTGGGGTTTATTTATAGTAAAGATGTAAAGCAGGCCCAACTGACCTGTCTGAAACTGGTATGCCGGTTACACCGTTTTGCTGACCGGCATGGTGGCCGGTATACCGGTTGGCTGACTGGTATGATCCTTGCCGGTTGCTGAGAGCATGCAAAATAATTTGCTCACCAATATGAAATCTGGTATGGTTCATGCCGGTTTCCGAGAGCATGCAAAACATAGGTAGACCGGTATGGGAGACTGGTATGAGACCGGTATGATATATGCGGTTTTCGAGAGCATGTAAAACAGAGTATGGGCATCGGTATGCCGATGAAGGGACCGGTATGTCGTTCTCAGTGCCAAAATGCAGGATTTGAAAGTTTAAAACATTTTGCGCATAACCTAATGCATCTATATAAATGTACATATGTACTATGAGCTTAGAGACTTAAATAAACAACTCACTTTACAAAGAGAGTCATAAGCTAAGACTACACAAGATTTTCTTCATTTGCAGCTTATCTTCACATTTATTGCTCTTCATCGCCAATATGCTCCGACATCTTTTTGTAATGTCTCGCTAATACGCTTCGAAGATTTCTAGTATTGCTTCATCAAAATCTGTGTCGGTAACAGTAACCTGTTCTTGTTTCTTGCTTTGCAAGTTCCTTTATAAACTCATCCGTCATCTCCACTTAAGTTCACTTCAAATTCATTCCTTGAATGTCTGACTCAAGGCCTTCTTTTTATTCAGACCTTGAAAGCTCCCTCCTTTTACTGAGGAATCTTTCTCTGGGTAACAGAGTTTCTCCTACTCTGCCTTCTACTAATGGCAGTGTTTTTCAGCAACGAGAACCCGTGGCCAAAGCTCTATGGTTCCAATAACTCTTTTGTTTTCTCAGAGTATCTGTGCTGGTCATAGTTCCGGCAATTAAAGAGGTAATCTCGCGTGTCAGTGTTTATATGTATTATTTATGCAATTGCAATATGTACACATACATCTACCTGTGTAAAGATTTGACCTTTTTTATGCGATGTGGGTAAAGATTTGATTGTTCTTTGCATTTTGTTGTTTGTATTTATCTATAGGATGTTACACGTAATGAGGGGAAAATTTGATTTTTGTGTTTGTATATCTTTTTGTGTGTTCATGCATTTCAAGGATTAACAATTTTTTTTTTTTATTTGGTTAATGTAATTTATGCAATAGTCTCTGTGGATGATTCTTGCGGGAAACAACAGTATATGCCTTCAAACAGGTATGCTGAAAATTATCAACATGAGGGCAAATTCGGGGTCTGGCGTCCCATTCATATCTATTTGGGGGAATCAAGAGAACCCGTTTGGGCATAATTTGCTTAGCATATTGGAGGGAGGAAGAGAGCTGAACTTGAACAGGAAGATTGCAAATCTTAGTTCTTCTGTTAGTCATCAAAGCTTCAGTGGAGCTGGAATTTATGGCAAATGTGCTTTCCTGGCGTTGCAAGATTATGATATCATTCTGCTAGGAAAGACTGAAGGTGGCTCTCTGTCCCTTCAGAAAATGTTATCTGGGAAGGACTCAACGATTACAAGTAAGATGTTTGAAGCGGTGTATAATTACCCGTTTGATCCGATGACTGATGGATATGGATGTCATCTGTTTGTCAAGCTCATTCAATCATGCACTACAAGTCAGCTGGGATGGATTACAGTGAAGATAACCTCACAACCTGAACTATTTTACAATACATCAGTCTACAAAGATGGGTAATCATCCCAAATCCCAAACTTCAGCTGTCACCCATGCATTTTATGCTTTTCTGGACTAATGTCAGTTTCTTGTTTGGGCAGTGCATGGTCGATGCAGTCGAATCACCCTGCATTTTTCTTGTGATTTCAGCTGTATTCAGAAGATTCAAAGACATGATGTTTAATAGAGAAGCATCGTCTGTTATAATCAAGTGTCTGGAGACACTTGATGAATAGCATAATGAGGTAATCTTCATTTCAATGAAAGTGACATTTACTATACTTTAGAATTACACATCAACAATAAGATTTGTGGTGTTTGGTCCTAGAGCAGCCATGAACCACTTTCGAGAGCTAGACACCCATGTTAAGGGATGCATCTCCTTGAACAATTTCATTAAAGAAATGAGAGGTCCACATAGAGGACAACTTCTAGATTTAATTACTAGTCATGCAGTGTTCCTGTCAAAGGATCCTTCAGGGTAAAGATACTTCTTCTGAATTATGAATCAAATTGTTCAAAGAGTGATTTCTTTGCATAATCTATTGCTTAATTCATGGTTTTTTTTTTTCAGTAACTAAGTTGTGCAGCATATCTTAGGACTTGGGGATCCGAAATATTCTGAAAAGATATGCACTCTGCTTAAAGGGAAGTATGAAGAACTCTCATTGCTAAGATGTGGCAGTCATTTAGTAGAGAAATGCCTGAAGTCTCCAGGAATGGGGCATTATGTTGTTGATGATCTTTTGAATATGTCCTATAAAAAAAATGATCTTTTGAATACGACTGACAGTCGATTTTTGCACCTTTCCAGGCATTAAAAATGGGAATTTTCGTGATCCAAAGAGCATTAAGAGTTACTAAGGTATTTTCATCCTATCTTTATTTTAGCTTTGAAGATCATATATTGAATGCAATATTTCTGATTTCTCCTAACTTTCCATCATACAGAACTGGGAACATTTGCCATCACAAATACCTTCTCAAGTAACTTCTAAATGATGATGCTCTCAAGATAGGATTTGGAAGGAATGTCTACAATTTGATTGCTAAAGGGATTCCTACATAATCTGAGAGCTGGACATTCTGTTACCTGTCCTTGTTTATTCCTAACATTGTGCCATTTAATTAGTTCACATGATTAGTTCCAGGTCCTTGCTTTGTGGTAGATATACCGTAGCCATGTACTGTTCCAAGTGTACCGGCAAATTAACATCTTTTGTACAAGAGGTACAAGAAAGTTTAAAGAACTCAATCACTGTGGTAGATATATATACTGTAGCCATGTATTGTCTTTTTTTATCTCTTATGAAGTGGATCTTTGTTCATTTTAAAGTACTGTATATTTGGATCTTAAATTTCAATATAGTTCCTGTTGTTTTGGAAATGAACTAGTATTTATTTTCAAGCGCCGGAATCAACAATTCCTTTGCTAAATGTAAGATTAGTCAAATAATTAACACAGACAACTTTTAACAAACAAAGCTTTCATAGCTCAGTTGGTTAGAGCACCCGTTTAGTAAGCGGGAGGTCTTGAGTTCGACTCTCAATGAAAGCACTGATATTTTAATTTCTTTTTACGAGTTCAAAAGTTCCACAATGACAGCAAATTATATTTATCTTAGCCTTGTCAAATTTACATAAGTCCATGCTGTAAGGGAAAAAGAAAAGCTACAAAGTACAGGTCAAACAAGTGCTTCATTCAACACAGAATCAAAACTTGCATTGCATGTTTTGAGAAGTAACGTCAGCATCCCACTTTACTCATCCAGTTCTTCGAAATTCGAACGGATGCTCAATTCAACCATGATACTAAAATTTGCAGAAGACAAGAAACTCAGCCGGGTCAAAAGTATCATCTGCCTTCCACAGTTGCGGGATACTAGTGACGGTTAAACCTGTAGCTATAAGAAATCCCAAAGGATGGAAGTTTGGTTCAAGAATCATATTTAAAGAACCACATAATATTTTATCGTTTCACGAACCACACCTGTCTTTTAACCGAGAGCCTAGCTGTCTAGTGTGCTCTCCCAGTTGATGATGAACCAGCGGATTTTTGTCTTTGATAGTTTTTACATACAAGACAATAATATCTTAATGGAATCGCCCTCTGATATTTCAGTTGTATCCCCTGAACATGTGAATAGTTTTTGGAATATCCAGACAAACACAGGGACAAAACTAAAAAATTTATCTGAGAACAAAATTACAAAACATGAATGCTTCAATAATCAAGTTCTAAAGAATAAACTGATGGGAACCGAACAAATCTCTCTAAAATATTCTTTTATTGAATTGAAAAAAAAAACAATTACGAAGGTAGTTGAAGGTGAATCATGTTACACCAACCCTCGCATAATATTAAGGTGTTGACATCATCCCCAGGGTTTACCCGACAATGTGATAGCATAATCAAAAGGGACGATATCATTTTTCCACCCAATGATTTGTCAATACGCAATATAACACCAAAAATTTGAAAATATGTAATGAAAATGTACAATTTCCCACCAAAATTCAAACCCTGTGAATTACTGTTACTGATTTTAAGGGAAGAGTACCAAAAATACCCCTATCTAGGATTCTCTCTCAACCAATTAACAAAAATATCGAGGATCAGGGCCAAGCCAGCGTTTCAATATTCACTGGTCCATGTTTATCACCTTGTAGTTGTAGTTACTTTGAATCTGACAAAATCAAATCCAATGATAGTGAACATATCGTTGAGAAGTATTCAGAAAACAAAATGTATCCTTACCAACAAACTCATTAATAACCACTAAAGATTATCGATTCAAAACAGAAATGCGACATATATTGCAGATTGGCTATTTACCTTTAGATAGTCAATTACATTATTAACTTGACGACGAAATTGGGGTCCCAGAACAAAAGATTCAGCAATTCACAAATGATCTCAATGTCTATATTCTTTTGTTTCTCTTCTGCATCAGTTAAAACAATGTGAGGGCATATTTGAAAGATAATCTAATGAGAGAAAGAACACTTCATTCAAACAAAAGATTGTAATTCCGTATATCTAAAAGCACAAATACTAAATTACAGACCTGAAAACAAATAAAACTAAACTTAAGTTTCCCAACTTTACAAACCCAAAATGCAATTCAAAACCATATCATTAAACAAATCTGATTAATCCCCTAAAAATTAACCCACAAACCCAAATCAAGATCGCTCCAAAGAAACTGTAACTTAATAAAACTAACAGATCCCCCTCCAAAATCACCAAATCGATGATCTATCCTCACAAGTCCTACCTGACAAACCGACCCCAGATCCGTTTCAATTCTCACAAATTAACACAATCACAACAATCAGCCAAAAATCCCCAACAAAATACCCAAATTTGAGAATATAATTTTTTTATTATCATTTACAGTACCTCTTGCTTGGATAAGGGCTTGCACTGCATAAGCTGAGCAATTTGCTCGTCGAGATTTCCATGCGAGTTTGAAGGGACTATATCCAAGCTCATTTTTTTTGTCCTTCTTCTTCTACTTCCTCATCGACCTTCAATTTACAGATTCAGATCCCTTCAGTTCTCTCTTTAATTCTAGCCCCTAGCACTAGATTTTAGGACTTTAGTCTCACTTCAATGACATCATTTTGGGCAGATATGAATTTTCGACAGCTCATTGTGGAATCGGACTGTTCCCAATTAGTGGATTTGATTTCTAACAGAAAGGGTACGATGACAGAGATTTTGTGGATTATTGATGATATAGTTGAGAAGCTAGGCTGTTTAGATAAGTTTTTTGTTGGCCATGTTTCTCGTCTCTGTAATTTTATTGCCTACGCTCTTGCTAAGTTAGCAATCAGCGAAGTTTATCCTGTTATTTGGAAAGATAGATTTCCTTCAAATATTAGGTGTATATTCACCTCGTTTAAGTAAGCAATGAATTTATGTTTTTCTTCAAAAAAAAAAATGACATCATTTTGGGCATTTTAAGGGTGTTTTTGTAAATTATTTATTGGTTATCAAAACGGTGCATTTATGTACGAGCAAAAATGACAATAACACCCCTATGACATCATAATGGCAGTTCAAGCCGTTTCAATTTGGGTGGCGAATGATACATTTTCTTAACATCAGGTGTAAGACTTGAAATTACCTACAAGCAATAGCGACAAACAATCTCTATACCCAAGAGGGGGGGTGAATTGGGTTATCGCTATAAATGCGGAATTATAAAATCTTTGCCGATTTTAAGCTCTTATTACCAAGTGGGAGTTTTAGGCAATTTTCTCTATTCCAATTAATAGCCTATATGCAAGTTTCTAATCAATATTATAAATGTAATCAAACTTGCAAATAAGTAAAAGTTAAGGGAAAGAGAAATACAACACCGCAATTTATAGTGGTTCGGCCAAACGTGCCTACGTCCACTCCCCCAAGCCTCGCTTGAAGATTTCCACTAGAATCGAGTTTTCCGTGGTTCACTCGTAACCAAGAGTTTTCCGCCAAGGCGCACTCCGAACCTTTTACAAGATTGAGTTTTCTACGTAGGTGTACTCACAACCTTTACAAATTACCCAAACGATGGGATTTCACAAATCACAAGTGTTTTTGATAAAGAAGAATTAAAACACACTTGGGCACTCACAAATAATAAGAAGATTGTGTGAGAGCAAAACCCAAGTGATCTAAGCTCACTAGATGTAATGAAGATGTGTGTGAGCTTGTATGAGTGTTTAAGAATATGAAGGTGTATGACACTCTTTGTTTGCCTTAGAGAATGTGTATGAAGGTTTTCTAGATCTCTAACTTAAGGCAAAGGAGTTGGGGTTCTATTTATAATAAAATGCAAAGCTTTCCCCAACTTACAGCGAGACCGGCGAGCAAACCGGCGAGGAGACCGGCATGCCGGTCTAGGGTTTCAATATCTCCCAACGGCTATATAACGTTCGAAAAACTAGCCGTTAGACCGGCGAGCAAACCGGTATGGAACCCGGCGAGGAGCTCCCTGGTTCCAGAGAGCATGATTTTCTCAGCCAAAACCGGCATGGAAACCGGCGAGAAAACCGACATGGAGCTCCCTGGTTTCAGTTCTGATGACCAGTTAAGACTGACGACACTTGGTATTTTGGCCATAACTCTCTCTAGAAAATTCCAAATCATGATCCGTAAATTTCTACATAAACTAGACACATAGATCTATCTTCTGTAAAAAATTCAGCTCCAAAAACATTAATATGAATTTTATGGAATTTTTCTAATGTGACATGAATGCAGAAAACGCACATATGAGCATGTTGTACTGAAAAGGCTCTAGCAAAAGTTCTATGCATCGGAATTGTGTTCCGTTTGAACCGTAGCAAACTAGAGACACATATCTATCTAACGGTATATCATTTGAAGTTTAATTCAACCGTTTTCTAGTTTTTAGAAGATCATTTACCGATGCACTTGTGCATGAAGTTCATTTTGGTGCAAATGATTCTTTTAGCATTCTAAGTCATTTTAAATGCAAGTGATGCAAAATGTATGATTCCTAAGAGCTTTAGATCACTTGAGTAAACTCACTTACAATAAAATTTAGCTCTTAATCATTATCTTCGATTTGCCGCTAGTCTTCTCGTTCTCGCTCTTCACCCCATATGCTTCGACACTTTGTGTATTGCTTCGTGTTCGTACGTCGAAGACTTCTTTCATGTTGACGTCATCAAAATCCATTTATGCGACCAAATCGCCAACAAGACTGAACGTTTTAAAACTTTTAGTGTCTGTGCACTAACAAATCATTAGGTGGAAAAATGATAATATACATAATCAAAACAAACAAATCATTCTTATTTATATTTAAACTCTGATGACTAAATGACTCATTTACCCTTACTCTTTAGCTATTTCACCCATTGGGTCCTATCATTACTCCCCCCTCGAAAATCAACTTGTCCTCAAGGGGGACTTTGGATGTGAAGATGCCCAAATGACTATTCAGGCTTAAATGGCATTGTGCAAATGAAATCTCAATCTTCTGCAATATAACCAACTAATCCAACCAGTAAAGCAGAGTCCAAAATAATTCCTTATAAAAGCAACCTGAAATCCGCAGGACCGCATATCCACCAATAAAACTCGAAAATCGCTCATTTGTTTTGCTAAGGAAGTCCAAGAAGTCACAGTAGGATACACACTCAAATTCTGCAGCTTAGGAATAATAATCAAATCAGGTTTGATTCCCTACTTCTCAAATCGCTGAAAAGGTTCTGCATCCTTAACTTGCTCCTTGATGTCTAAGAATGTAATTGCATTATAGGCATGATCATTCTTATCCAAGATCACTGGCTCTACTACATTGGCTTCTTCACTCGACTTCTCATCACTTATTGCTCCTCTTGTTGCATTACTCTCATCCATGGGAACTAAATATGTGTCATCATCAATTGATTCAACTTTTTTAATTTGACACACATGGTTCAGATGGACTCTCTCATCACATCTAAAACAAATACCCTAATCTCGCCGAAACTAAAACTCAACCTCGGAAAGTTGCTTAAATTTTTCTGGTCGCCCATTTGAAAGGTTCTCAATTTTTTTCCTATTACTCTCCATAAGGGGTGTCAGACCGGTACTTGCCTCTTGAACTGATGAATATATAGTTATTTTTTTTTATCCATTTATCGTCTCTCGCATCGTCTCCAACATTGAATCAAATTTTTTCTAAGGATCTTCCTCAACTCTATTCAATCCCCCAACATTTGACTGGTATGTGAATCCATTACCAGCTCGGGATCTTTCAGACTTGTGTGAACCAATCATTTTCTGTTTTCTGATTTACGCCAACCTGTCTAATTCTGCTAGGTTTTCTTCCACTTCCAAAGCTAATTTTTTAACCCCTTCAAGTTCAATCACCCTTAAATACTGTAAACCGTCACGAACCTCACATTGCAATTCATACAGTAATCCATTGATGAAAATCACAAGTAAATAGTGTTCGGATGTGTATGACATTGAGCTCGCCAAACAATCAAACCTATCAATATAATCATGGAAAGAACCATCTTGCTGTATATAACCTAATTTTGATGAAATCTATATGCACCTTATTTTATTTTATTTTATTTTTACAAAAAAAAAAACCATTTTTTTCTCTTTTTCTTTTTTTCATTCGCTTCTTTTTTTTTTGCCAATTTTTTTTTTAAAAAAGTAGGAACAAACAGATGTAACTGGAAAGATAATACAGTTAGGGCTAAAACAGAAAAGATGAAAGATTAGGGACTAAAACGAAAAGAGTCATATTGTAAAAAATTAAAAGTTCGAGGGCTGATCTGTAAATATCATCTGACTGTTGTCGGTGATTGGAATTGGGTAAGAGATTGTCGGATCTGGAAGGTGAACACGCTGGTGGTGGTGGCAGCTTCAGAATCCCACCGAAGACGGCAGATCAACGTGAAGGAATGAGGACTGAACTGACGAACTATTGTTGTTGCTCCGGCGATCCAATCGTCGATCGGTGGTGACAGAGTTCTGGATGAGGTCGCCGGCTCGTGGTGAGCCTTTCGGTGGTGATATTTGACGGCGAGAACAAGTTCAGAAGCGGTGGCGAGTTGCGACATGGTGGCAGGAGTGGCGGTTCTGGGATGTTTTGCCGTCGGCGACTGTAAGGGTCTAGTCGGCGGCTTCTTCTGAATATACTGACGTTCACGACCGACATTGAAGGTGGCTGTGGAAGGTGACGGTAGGTGGCGGCAGTTATGGTTTTTTGATTTTATGTGTTTTTTCCCTCTAATTTCTTCTTCTTCCCTCAACATACATTAATCATCACAGAGCCAAGGAACTACTGCTCTAATATCAATTTGATGGGAACCAAAAAAATCTCTCTAAAATACTCTTTTATTGAATTGAAGAAAAAAAAAAGCGATTACAAAGATAGTTGAAGGTGAATCATGTTCCACCAGCCCTTGCACGACATTAAGGTGTTGGCAGTCTCCCTAGGGTTTCCCCTCCAATTCCCAATCCCAAATTCAACAATGTGATAGCATAATCAAAACAAACAAATCATTCTTATTTATATTTAAACCCTAAGGACTAAAATGACTCATTTACCCTTACTCTTTAGCTATTTCATCCATTGGGTCCAATCATAAACAAATATGAAGGTAATCAAATAAATATATAAAGGGTAAAATAAATAGGGTATTATCACCTCAAGTTTGGAGAGTGATGATATCTTTCTCTTTACAGGTATAATCTTCACGTCTCACTTAACCAGGGAAAAACTGACAAGAGTTGTCCTAAACCAGCCAACCATCTTCCTTCAATTTGCAGCCGAAAGTCCAACTGATAGATGCACACACTTAAAAAGTAATTAACACGTCTGTCTCTGGAAAGCAAAACTTCTACTACAGGAAACTCAGTAGAAAATCACATTCACACAATTGCAAACTCCATCCAAGGATTTTTTTTAGAAGACTTGCATTCTCATCCAATCAGTTCAGGTAACTGATGACCAATCAAGAAGATGCTCCAAGTGTCTCAACTGATTGCTCACTCCAGTAGCATAGTTATGACAGATGCGGAAAACAAGTAGTGGAGTCCTCTATAACATTTTAGCAGAAGAACTGTTTCCAAAGCTTCATCAGCTCAGAAAAAACAAAAGAGATGCTATTTTCAGAATGTTTCAAAGCAATCACTAAAATTGAGCATATGAGAAGTCCCGCCTCTCCTTATTAATTTCTTTCACAAGGTTCTGGACCAAGATATACCAGGTAACATCATTAGGTACAAAGCCATTTGCAACTCCTCTGTGTAAAATTGAGAAAGCATCATCAAACAGGCCCTCCTTGCAATGCCAGCTAATTAAAGTGTTATAAGTAACAGCATCGGGATAGACTCCTTCAGCTTGTAATTTGTCAAAAAGATTTAACGCCTCTTGAATGCAACCCATTTTGCACAAACCATTTATCAGGCTGTTATAAGTTACTATATCTGGGGTCAGACCTCGATGAATCATATCCCTCAGAAACTCGAGTGCAGTATTTACTTTCCGAGTTCTACATAGGGCATTAATTAATATATTGCAAGATATACTACTGGGAATAATTCCCTTCCTCAACATTTCTTCAAACAACCCCAATCCTTTATCAACAGCTCCAGTATTGCAGAGTGCCTTTATCAGACCGTTGTACGTAATTTCATCAAGAGGACATCCTCTAAACAACATATCATTTACAAGCTTACGTGCTTCTTGGATCGATCCTCTTCTTAGAAAAGCGTGAATTAACGTGTTGTAAGTTACTGTGTTGGCAATTACACCCTCCAATAACATATCCTGATAAAGTCCCAAAGCCTCTTCTATACGATCACCCTTGCACAGCCCAGATATTATAGAATTAAATGTGTATATGTCAGGCTTACATCCTTTGCTAGGCATTTCACCAAAAATTTCCAAAGCCTCATGGACATTACCAGCTCTACAGAGGGCACTTATAAGGCAATTATATCCAACTGTATTCAAACTAATCCCCTTAGCCAACATTTCATTTACAATTATAATAGCTTTCTCTAGTTGGCCTTCCTTGCAGAACCTGTCAACTATTATGGTGTAGGTGATGACGTTGGGTTCACAACCCTTCAAGGCCATCTCATTAACTAATTCTAGAGCTGAACCTAAACACCTCCTCTTACAAAGTCCATGAATCAATATGTTAAAAGTAAAAACGTCAGGATTACAGCCAAAGCTTAACATGCTATCATACAAAATAGCCTTGGCTTCATCAAAACGACCACTTATTACATACCCATTAATCACAGTGTTGAGGAGCACAACATTTGCAGACGGTATTTTGTTCAACAATGCCCTTGCTTCATCAACTCGCCCCGTTCTACACAGCCCATGCATTAAAACTCCATATGTTATGTCATCAGGAGTAAATCCTCGATGAAGCATCCGATCAACCAATTTTGCCGCCTCATGAATCCGCTTGACCCTGCAAAGGCCATGGATGACATCATTGAAGGTCTGAACATCAGGTTTGCAACCCATCAGAATCAATTCCTCCAAAAGTGTCAATGCTTCACTCACTCTATTACTCTTGGACAATGCATGAATCAAAGTCTGGTAAACCACAGAATTCGGCACACACCCATGTTTGGTCATATCCCTAAGTAGGGAGCATGCAGAATCCACTTCATTAATCATACAAAGTGCTTTCATCACAACCCCAAAAGTATAAACAGTCGGGGAAACACCCTTGCTCAACATGTCATAAAACACATTTGGAGCAACCTTATGACAATTACCAGACACCAATATATCCAACACAACATTATAAGACTTAAAAGTAGGTTCACATCCATAAACAGTTTTCATATCCAATAACAACCGAGTAGCTTGTCCAGGCACTCCCTCTCTCCCGTAATATTTCATAATCAAAAGGAAAAGGTGCTCTCTAAAAATAATACCTTCTTCTTTCATTTGCAGTAATAAACTGTTTATAACCTTAAACTCCTTATTGGCACCGAGTTTATCTATTAACAAATAGTAAACATCAAACGTATGACAATAACCCTTCTGGGAACCTGCCCAAGTGAATAATTCCATGGAGATTTCCAAATCGAGTGGCAATTGAAGTAATTTACATAGCTGAAAAGGTGTTATTTTATGGAGGGACTTTCGAAGTTCATTGAGATCAAATGGTTTGAGCAATCCCTCCCATTCATTTTCAGATTGTGATTCATTGCTTTGACATATACTACTATTGCTATAACCAGTACTGCAATTGTTACTAAACCCAGATGAGCAGAATGCAAAAGAAGGGTTTTTTAAGAGAGATTTAAATAGGGTTTTGCTCACAAATGAAGTGAGCTTTGGTCTTTTTAACATCGGTGTGTCAATGAGTAGCTGAAAGATAAAGGGGAAAGAAACTAACCGAATGTAATAGCCAAGGAGCGAAACGGCAATGTCCCTTTTTGAAGCTTCGAAGCTATGAGCTTATTATTACAATCAAAGGGAACTGAACACAGAAGAGAATATACACACAGCCCAGAGGAAGGAGTAATTGGAACAACCAACTTCACTGACTTGAGAAGAATTTAAGAAATGTTCTCTAACCGACATGTCGTACATAAAAGCACTTGAGTCTGGGCTAGGCCTGAACTGCTTGATATTTTGGTAAAAACTTTCGGGCCAGGAATTCCCTTGTAACTTTCATAGCGCTGAATCTGGGCCAGACCTTATGAGTTCCTTACAATCTAACTTCAAAAAGAAATAAAAATACGAAAATGACCTCACAGTGAATTGGGTGACTGTTTATTTCTTCCTCCTTTTATTGATTAATATCTCTACCCCCATATAAAAATGAATAAATGGGCATGTTCATGTTGAAATGAAGATTGATATGAAAGAGAAATAGGAATGTTAGTAATAGTTGGTGGAGTGTTTTCCTGAAGGTTAAATTCACTGTGCAAACTCGGTCCTTGTTAACATGAAAGTTCATGTTCTGATTATGCACAAAATAAACAAGCATGTCTAATAGGATAAACAAAAATTAGAAATGATACAGTTTGTCCAGTCTATATTTAATTCTAATTTTGCTCATTCATCATCCGCATTGATGGTACAAAAGGGGCCAACTTATTCTGTCTATGGGTACATTCCTATTAGGGGCACAGGGCATAAGATCTCCCTACTTGATTGGAGCATCGGTTCACAAGGAGCCACACTGAACCTTCTGAGACTCCAGGACAATTTTTGCAGCTTCTACAACTACTTGTCCACTGACATAGTGCTGCCGGCACACAGGCATATAGATATCAGACCCTCCAATCAATTCCGTTTGTGTCTCCTCGGTCTTCCTCAAGGTGAAGAAAGCACGCTTCCCACAGACTTCACATCGGGAAGTTAATTTGGTTACAGAATCAGCAAGGGGAATTATATCAAGCACATAACCAAAGCTCCTTCTGCAACAACATTTCCCATCATGATCAAAAAAACCCAATAAAATTTAAAAACTCTTCTAAATGAGGCAGGCGATGGAAGGAAAGAACATTCATATACCTCAAATAGTCTCCATCCAGTCCAGCAACTATCACAGACTTTCCATCATGGTCAGCAGCTTCGCGGCAGAAATCATAAAGGTCTTCAAAGAATTGAGCCTCATCAATGCCAATCACATCTAGCTGTCACCGTGTATTGGACATGAGATGTAATTATAAAAGGTATACACTTACATACAAAGCTTCAACATAAATATGATCATAACCAAAATAAGAAAATTGATGGCAATCTTCTTCCAAACATGATTTTCCTTGTGTTTTGGAGACCCCATTAACCTTTTTTTTTTTTTTTGAAAATGAGTCCCCATTAACCTAGTACAGAGAAACTCAACATTACAAATGCTAACTACTTACTTTCATAGAGATCAGATTAATAATCAAGCATTTACAGAGTATCATTTCTTTTTGGGTTTGAGGGGTATAGGGCTTCTTTCTTTATTAAAGAAAGAGCAGGATTTTCAAGCCATGGAGGAAAAATCTCGAAAGAATTAAGCGTGGTTTTTCTTCTCACAACGCAAATAATCAATCTTCACATTGAATTACCTGCTCGTAAGCATCAGAACCGAATTTTTGTCTGAATGATGACAGGTTGGTCAACGCACAACATGGCAATTTCACCCCATCATGTGTAACTATAGAATCCAACCCATATCTTGTATCTTTATTGGATTTTATTACTGCTACGTTTCTGCAAGCAAAAAAAAAAAATTGTAAGTTCAACAACTTGGACTAGTCCCACTTAAATCAGGAACATAGCCAACATCCTTTAAAAATGCAAGTGATTTCCTTAAACTTTTGATATATCTCCTTAGAATGATTTTGAGATTTATCGCCCATTAAGAACAAGTGGACCATCTCTAGAACTTCGATCCTACCAGGTTCCTTGATCACCCCTAAATCCCTCATCATCCCCCTAACCTCCTCAACATTTTCCCAAGATCCAACAGTGGCATATGCATTAGCCAAGACCACATACTTCCCAGCATTTTCAGGGTCAATTCAAAGTACTTCTTAGATGCCACCTTCACTAGGTATGTCCCCATGAATTCCACATGCCCCAAGCAAAGCACCCATACCACAGAGTGTTCCTTACAATGTGACTGAACAAGCTCATAAGCCTCTTATAATCTGCCAGCACCACGATCCAAAGGATCAACCATGGCTGCATAATATTTCCCTATAGGTTGGATTCCATAATCTCTAAGCATGGATGAGAAATAATCCCATCCTTTATTGACTAAACCCCATGGCCACAAGCAGAAAGCACAGCAAGAAAAGTAACATAATTTGGTCTGAAACCTTCATTCATCATCTTATGAAATAATGCAAAAACCTCTGCAACACTTCCATGCTGTATATCAAAGCAGTCCAGGTAACGATATTTTTATTTGATAATTTATCAAATACATGACACCCGGCAGGAATACTACAACATTTGAAATAGATATCTACAAGAGCAGTATTATCTACAACATATATCACACATAATCATAACCATTGGCTCACTTCCGTAATCCAATGTGGCCAAAGTACAGGCTCTAAGAACTGATGCAAATGTATACTAGTCTGATGTCAATCTATTTTCTCTGATCTTGAAATAATAATCCAGTCCAACTTCTTCAAGGCCTTTCTGCACACATCCAGAAATCATATAATTCCAAGAAATCAAACTTTTCTCCTGCAGCTTATCAAATAGAACATGAGCAGTTACCAGATCCCCGTACTTTGCATACAATATCAACAATTTGGTTTTTATATATTCATCAGCAACATACCCAGCAATAACCATTTGAGCATGAATTCTTATCCCTTTTCTATATTCTTTTGTGAATAAGCACTCTTGCAACAAAAGAGAATATATCCCCGTATTTGCTCTCGATCCTGGTCGCCTAATAATCCAATTAATAGTATTCACTCGCTTCCCTACACTCTCGCGGGTCTACAGCCCATCCGCCTCCACCAATAACCATTTACATATATGAGCCATATTCTAACACTAAATTCAATAAAAACTAAACACACGTCAAACTTTAAGGAATCAAATTGATTCATTCCCACAACAGTACCTAACCAAATTTAAACCAATCGACAGGAAATTTAAAGCAGACTCATTCAATAAAACAGACACAAAATAAAAAGAGAAGAATCAACCTGCCCTTTTGCGTCTCAGCTTGGATTCTGCGAAGAAGCGTGGTCGTTTTCCCAGCGAACATGGGTCCCACAATCACGTGAATCTCACCTGATGGTGCAGAAACAGAGGCCTCCGAATGCAAGTTTCGATTTTGTAATAAGAAAAGCGCGGATTTAGGCGAAACCATTGTGGGTTTAATGTGAATAAATTTAGGGTTTTGAAGAGTCGTTGCGGGGTTCGAAAAATTGGACTGTGAGGTAAAATTTGTGGCCTTTGTGAGGTGACGAGAGTTGGGTGTCAATGAAATTGGCAATGGCGGATTTATTAGACACTTCATTCTTGAAATAGTTAACATTTGTAGTTAGGTATTTTTATTTTATAGATATATAATTTAGGGTTTAATGGTTTTTCTTGTCAAAGTGATAAATTTGGCATGCACATGCTTGGCTAATTTTAGGGTTTAAGGATTTGAAGAAGTAGGAGACAGAGAGGTTTAAGGGTACCAATTCCACACAATACGATGAGTTTGTTTTTATGTTTGGGGTTTCATAAAGAAAACATCATAAAAGCCCCTACATTTACTACTATTTTCCATGCACCTTATTACCTAATAGTTATTCCAATTAAGTTAAAGAGTTTGTAAATTTTATCATTTAGCACCCTGCAGCTAATCACATAAAATAAGGAAATTGATTGTGTTACTCCCATGCATGAAATAATATGTTTTTATTTAAAGTTTATGTATATAAATATTAAACCAATTTATGAAAGTTTCAATTATATTTTTAAAAATAAATAAAAGCTATATTTGGTTTTCCACTTGATGAAAGTGGTTGCCATGAAATGAGCTTTTTTACAGAAGGATGGTAGGAATCTATGAGACATAAGAACCACTTCCCACATAATTATTATCTTCCATGTGCATTTTTAATCATGTTTTGTGTATGTAGTGTAGTGTATGTATATATATATATATATATATATATATATATATGGAAAAATTTATATGGTATTGATTGAGTACTTATGCAAAGTCAAATATTGTTAATTAAATATTCATTGAGTTTGATTATATATATATATATCTATTATCCGTCTGATAATACTTAAAATCACATCGATAAATAATTCATATAATTATAACATAACTCAAAAGATATATCAAGGATAGCAAAAAAATTTGAAACCTAATTCAAACAAGATCTATGAAAAACTTAAGGCATTTCCTTGTTATGAAGAACATAATCTTCATTGGGGTTGCTAACATCTTTCGTTTGTACGATCAATCAAACAAATTGGATGCAAAAATGGAAGACCATCCAAGTTTCTTGCATGCCGTTCCCATAAAATAATTGATGGATCGAGAAACTGGAAAATTTTGATAAACTTAAATAATAACAATAAAAAAAAAATAAAAAAATAGTACCTGGCTATATCTAGCAATCAAATCCCATTATATATATATATATAAGCATGTCTAGTTGTATAGAATATTTTCAGCTGGCCATATGAGACATGATTTGTGTCCAAGGCACTTCATTGGTTTGAAGTTGTATTTGTTTAATGTCCTATAATACTTTTCAAAGGACCATAATGATTTTATAATCCAAATTAGATTATTAAAGTACATTTACCAAAATGTTGATCTTATTTTAATCAAGAATTAATTCACAGCCGCGCGAGCCGACTATTTATGATTAATTTATTAACAACACTCAAAAAAAATAATAATAATATATATGACTTAATTAGCTACAGGATAATTGAAGAGTTTTGGGAGGTGATTTTATATATAAAGCCAATTAATAATGAGCTAATTAAAGAGGCAAACCCACAAATTAAAGTAATAGAAATAAAACTTCATGGATGCACGTGATGTTGTTGTTGTTATTCTTTGGATGAGTGGAAGCACAAGCAATCCCTTCTGTCTTTCACACATCTCTTCCACTTTTCTTCATTTTTATACTCAAAAAGTTTGCATACAAACCCATTTTTGTAATGCCCATCTTATCTATTACTTCACATTTGGTGCAAACATGAAACATCCACTCATTTATATGTTTCTTTTTCTTTTTCTTTTTCTTTTTTATTAGTTCCACTTATCAACTTAATTTTGAACATCATTTTAAGGTACCATATTATTAACAATTTCTATTCAAATGTAGAATAATTGTAATTAAGGCTTTCATATATCTTGATTTTGACAAACAAATCCACCCATATTGCCTCCAAATAAAGCAATATAAATTAATTATATTGTTTTGATGCATTAACTAGGTAATGTGCTTTATTCTTGTTTGCAGTCACAATCTAATTTATTTTTCATTGAAATATATTGGTGGAATTAATCATATAATTCATGTATCAAAATACAATAAAAACATCATTTGCCCGCTTCGTCGTCTCTATTTAAAAACATTCCAAATTATTTTGTTTCTACATCCAACTTTAGACATATTATTCAATTGTTTGTGAAATTTTTCATATTTATACATAGAGTCATAGACTAACTTAATAAGATTTTTTTTTTAAATCGTTGGAAATCCGACCGCTAAACCACCTCTTCTGAAATTAAGCGGAGCAGGTAAAATTTCGGGTTGTCTCAGACTCTTACAATAAATACACTCCCTAAATTCGAACTCAGTACCTCAATGTAAGATCTTGAAATTCTTTTTTGAACATAACATGAACACTTTTAAAAGTAATTTCGTGGGAGATAAAAGCTTTGCTCGAAATTGTAATAGAATATATTAATCCATTTTTAACTACTCGAATCACTAATTAGGTTTCCTGAGAGCAAAGGACAGTTCGGGCCGTTTGTTTAATCTTATATATCTGTTTTGTTATGTGTTAAATTATTTGAATGTTGTTGTCAAAATTTTATATACAATGTATATATTATGTTGGTTCACTTCTATTTATGAGTATATAGTCACCGACGTTGCGTTTAGGCTGAGGTGAGAATATGCCGATTCTGTAATTCCTCATGTATCTTAGTAGTTTTATGTGTGAATATGTACTCATGCTGGTTACGGGAATCACATTATACATAATTTGTTTCTATTTGTTAGGTTTTATCCTAATTTAATTTGAGTTTTAGGTTATCCTAAGTTTGTATTCGAGCTTTTATGGCTATGTTTTTACATCCTTGTGATGTTTAATATATGAATGAATTTCATTTTCAAAAAAAAAAAAAAAAAATCACTAATTAGAGAAGAGGAGCATGTAGTCCACGGACCACCTGAAATTAATTTCCCAGAAATTTTTTAATTTGATCACTGTATATATCATTTTTTTTTTGGGGCCATAATCATCCAAATATTACTTGGAGAAAAGAAAATGTCATTTCTTAAAAAAAGTACAGTAAGTATTTGAAAGAAGATAATTTGTCAATGGTAAAAAATCAATATATATATATATGATACATATATATGTAGATCCATGTGGATAGTAATGGTCAAAATGTAATAAATTTCTTGCTAGAAAATAAAAGCTGGCATATAATTATTTATATATTTAAACCAAACTCAAAACATTTCAAAGTCACAATCTTCCACCTTCCATCTTCTAGCTCTGTTTCTTACTTGAGAGGATAGCAAAGCCAAAGCTAAAATAATTATAAATTATAAATAATATTTCTTCTATATTTTGATCCAAGTCCATTATCTCTCTCTCTCTGTCACACACACACACACCATAAAAATCCATCCTTTGCATAAAAATCACACAGTAACATAACATAAAAGAGCAAAGGGGAAAAAAAGAAAGGAAAAAGAGGGCCTCTCGCCCTCTATTCTTATTATGACTCCTCTTAGATCTTAGATTCTCCCACTTTCCCATCTGGGTTCTCTCTCTGGTAATTTTTCTCTTTAAAAAACTTTGCTTTTTTTCATGTTTCCTTGATCATAAACTTATCTTTTTTCTGTTCATTTGATAACAAGTTTGTTAACTTTTTTGCTTCGTCATCAAGAATCCTGGGTTGTGAGTTGGCTGATATTTGATCGGTGAACGGTTCGATGTTATTGGATTGAATCCAGGATTGCCCTTTTTTTTATATTGATACAAATATCCAAGCTTTGCTTGTTATTTAATTTTTTTTTTTTACAAGGTATTCTCTTTGTTTTATCAGCATTATGAGTTTTTGTATTGGATGATTGTTTTTATCACTTTGTTGAGTTCTATGTTGTTTGAAATGTAATAAAAGTCAATATTGAATTGTATTATTTAAATCCATTGGGTAGTTTGAATTTTATACAATAAGATGATCATGTGGATGTTTATTTTAATTTTATCGGTGGGATGATCGTACTGTATATTGTGGTTTTGTAGAATGGAAATGGAGCTTGGCAAGCTGTTTATCGGTGGAATTTCTTGGGACACAAATGAGGACCGTCTTAGAGAATATTTCCAGGCTTTTGGAGAAGTTCTGGAAGCTGTGATAATGAAGGATCGAGCCACGGGTCGTGCCCGTGGTTTCGGTTTTATTGTTTTTGCTGATCCTGGTGTGGCAGAAAGAGTTGTTATGCAGAAACATATGATAGATGGTAGAACTGTAAGTTCAAACATTTAATAAATTCTCTTAACATCTTTTAATTCAGACCAATACTATTTTGGATTTCTTCTGGTTCTGTGATCATATTTTTTTCCTAATAAAAAAATGGAAAATGATGTAATTCTGTTAATTGTTTTGAGGGTCTTTTACTATATATAGTAATACTTGATTGGTAACATGTCAACATTGAGTAAGAACAACACAAGTAAGATGCAAGCTATTTCTGAAAAGAAATATGGCATGTGAGTACTCCTGAACATTGACAATTTCAAACTGCTCTTTTTGCCAAATTAATCCCTGATAGGAGATTCTTCTGTCAGTCTTGGAAATGTTTCGATACCAATTATGATAGGCTGGCTGCTGGCAACAGATTTCTGTTGCTTGCAGACCTTGATCACATTGTCATTTATCAAGGACCACTAAATAGTATGTTGAGTTGCTGATCCCTTTAGGCATTGGTAATATAAAATTAAAAGAATTAAGGTAAGGTTTTTTTTTTTTTTAAAGAATTTCCTTTTCCTACAAGTAGCCAAATCCTAACCTTAATGCAGCTTCAGCATCCCAGGCAAAGAAAAATGACAATGATTTCAGGACATAGGAAGAGATCTGTATAATATTCTGAATTATTTGTTGTTGAGTGTTATCTTTGAGGATCAACCTTGTAGCTTGCAAGTTCAAAACATAGAAGCTTTGAGTGATGCATATTTGAAAACCTTTTATGTATATCCGAATGTGAAGTTCTATTATAGTTCATTTTTCATTTTCTAGCTTCTGATCATTAGGTTGAAGCAAAGAAGGCTGTTCCTAGGGATGATCAGAACATTCAGAACAGAAACAATAGCATCATTCATGGATCACCTGGTCCTGCTCGCACAAAGAAGATATTTGTAGGAGGTTTAGCATCCACAGTCACTGACAGTGACTTTAAGAAGTACTTCGATCAGTTTGGGACTATTACGGATGTTGTGGTGATGTATGACCACAACACTCAAAGGCCTCGAGGTTTTGGATTCATTACTTATGATTCAGTGGAAGCAGTGGATATTGTGTTGCTCAAAACCTTTCATGAACTCAACGGTAAAATGGTTGAGGTCAAAAGGGCTGTCCCCAAAGAATTATCCCCTGGGCCAAGTCGGAACCAGTTAGGCACATATAATTATGGTCTGAGTAGAGTCAGTAGCTTTCTTAATGGTTCCACTCAAGGATATAATCCAAGTTCTGTTGGTGGGTATGGAGTTAGAATTGATGGAAGATATAGCCCAATTACCATTGGGCGTAGTGGATTTTCTCCAATTGGTCCTGGTTATGGGATGGAACTGAACTTTGAGCCAAATTTGAGCCCAGGTTATGGAGGAAGTGCAAACCTTAGTCCTAACTTCGGCTATGGTCGTGGACTGAACCCTTCATTTGGTGGAAGTTTGAACAAGCATAGCAGCCCGATTGGATATGGTGTGGGTAACATAGGAAACAATTCTGTCCTGAGCTCGCCAAGCAGGAATTTGTGGGGAAGTGGGACTCTTAATTACACTTTGAACTCTGCAAACTCTAATGCTTTTTTGGGTTCAGGAAGTGAGACTTCAGGAATTGGTTCTCTTGGCAGCCTTAGAGCACTTTGGGGTTCGTCTCCTGATCCTGGTCACGGTGGACGTGCTGGTTCTGTTTATAGTAGTGGCAATCTTAGTTATGGCACTGGAGATTTCGGTATTGCTTCAGGAGCTGTAGGATATGGAAGAAACAGTGTGATGAGTGTCACACCAGCATCCTCGACAAAAGGTGGTTATGATCAGGCTTATGGAGATATTTATGAAAGCGGGTCATTTTATGGTGATTCCACCTGGCGATCTTCTCCATCAGAGCTAGAAGGGTCTGGCTCCTTTGGATTTGATCTTGAACCTACAGCTTCTGTTTCAGATGTTACGACCAAAAACTCTGTTGGTTACATTGGTGGTTATAATGTAACTGATAGACAAGCAAATAGAGGTAAGATGTTACTTTTTAATTCTTTTATATTCCTTTTTGTTTTTCTGCTTAAGAGATAAATCCCATCTCCTTATAGCTATTTATTTATTTTTGTTCTGGTTCCCTCTAAAGTTTTAGGCTACAACAGTTAATATTGTTTTCAAATTACAATGGGATCTCCTCCTTTTCTTCTATTAGTTGCTTTGAAATTGCAAATGCTTGTTTATGTTACATAATGTATTTACATATTGGGCACTTGGTTTTTTCAGGAATTGCTGCCTAGGAGGATTATGAGATAGCTGAAAGATCATTGTTGATGAAGTATATCAGGCGTGGGGAAGCAGGAGAGGTGAATGACTGGATTTCTTACATTGAGGTATATCAGTTGATATGAAAATATGCTTAGAGTTTAATTGGTTTCGCATGTGTTGATGAAAGTATAGAGAGGAGTTGCAAGGATTTCCATCTAAGGTTTGAGCTTGAGTTTTCTTCATATAGGTTTTCTTTCTTGGGATTTGATTAAGAAGTAAAATCAGATTGGTGGGTGTACAATAATTATTGTATCGTGCATCTCTGGTGACACAGTGATACATAGAATATCAGACCTTTGTTTTAATTCTTCTTCTTATTACTTGTGTAATTTCCAGCAAACTGCTGGTTCTTGTCAGTATTTCATTCCCTTGTGAGTTTTGTATTCACAAACTGTATGAATTGTCGGTTGATTTATTGGTGTAAAATTCTCAAGGGAACTCAACCGAGGACTCGAAGAATAAGCAAATTCAATCCTTTTATTTCCATGATTCTTCATTTTTGTTTTTAAAATTAAGAATGTTATTTTATCCCAAGAAAATGCTCACATTAGAAACCATGCTGTTCTGAAAGAGTGGTTTCTTGTAAATAGGAAAGTTCCTATTGGGCGAACCAAATCCATGTCAATATCAACATTGATCAGATGGCACTTCATCTTTTTGGGGTAAATTATGCCCTTTCAATTACCTCTAGAGATGTTCTAATAGAAATGTCTATGGCTGGATGTTGACCCAGTATGCTTCCAAAGTCTAATGTATAAATCCAAAAAAAAAAAAAAAAGTCAAGATGAAATCAAATATATCCAACCCAGTAAAAACAAATGCACAGAAATGGGATCTTCCTGTGGCAATCTAATGCTTGCATGGTTGGTTTTTATTGCTCAATAGAGGATAAGACTAAAGAAAAGATATTGGTGGGAAATCAAATACAAGAAGAGGAGCAGGACCCATGACTATGATACAAAGAATAGATTTAGATTGAAAGGAGCCCCAGACACACTCCACAGAGACTGAAATGCAACCACAAACAACCCCACACACACCCCTCCTGAATCAGTATGGGTTTTAACAATGCCAAATCCTCCTTGATTCCATGAATGTGTGGAACCAAATTTCTCTAACTTTCTAATATAGGAATATCTTCAAATCTGACTATAATTCTCTAGTACCAACTTAAGAAGAGCTATGCCTTGGACTGTCACAATGATACGACATTATTTTGACAAATTTTGATATACAAATTCACACACAATATAACTCATCAATAACACAATAAACCCGCAGTAGGATGTTCAGAATCTAAAAATTCTTTTCATTAAAGTTGCAGCAGCGGCAAACATGATAGCTTACAATGTCTACTAACATAATCAATTCTTTCAGCTGCAAACATGATGCCTACAATTTATACTAACATAATCAGTTCTTTCTCTCTCCAGTGTACAAAAAGATTGCTTTCTTCGAATATTATTTATTTATCCAATCAAACGTCACCAACCTGCCTTCAACATTCGTTCCTTTTCCAGAATGTACATTCCTTCTTTATACTTCTGACTCTCTTCGTAGGCTTTCTCCTAGAATCATTACCATTTACACAATACCAGAAAACGACAAAAACAGCATTAGCTTAAAGCAGACACGGCATGAACCTTACGATTAGTAACAAGTAACAACCTATCTTGCATGAAGATCACACACCACATAATTCTTTCCACAACAATTTAGGAAATTAATGGAAAATAATTAAATTAAACTAGGGCAGAAGAGAGAGAGACTAATCCTATCCTGCTACTGCACATCACAGGCTAAAATATGTCACTACTCTGTGATAAATCAGTCACTCGAACACAATATGAATCAGTCAAAACTGTAATGCACTTTTACCAATACAGGAGGCTTAAATAAAGACATACAATTTAACAAGACTCCCTATTCTCCGGTATTTTACTGGAGACATTACAAAGAATCTGAATCATTGTAGGAATATCAAATATGCTACATGTAACATATATTACATTAAATCTACAAAAACAATTTGGAACAGTTAGAAACCCTGCCGCAAAACCACCCAACCCGGGCTTAAGCGGAGCAACGAGCGGGTAAAACCCCAGGCTGCCTCAGGCTCTTACAAGAAATGCTCCTTGGACTCAAACTCAGGTCCTAAAAACCCAATCCACCAAACCACGCCCCTTGGGGACGACATTAAATCTACACATTAACACTGCATTGCCCAAATCCTCATTATTTTATTGGGTTGCCTGTAAATGTTACAGCCCATTAAGTTTATGGTTGCATGTCCCAATTTTCCATTAGATTCTCAACCTATGCATTGTGTTTTAATTTAGTATTATTATTAATATTAATTACTTAGAAAATCAAAAAGATTAATAAATGAAATGCAACATTAGAATTTTGACATCTGATGATTCAGGAAGTCCAAGATGAATCAGTGAGAGAGACTTACATATTTCCAACCAAGTAATTGTTGACAAGAGCTGCAATAAATGTCATTTACAGTATGCAAACCACTAAAAAGAAGCCGCTCTTCTCTAGGCCCAAGAGACACATTTACCCTGCAAATGCTCAACAATAAATAATAAGCCAAAAATGAAAGAAATGATGAAATGGGTAAAGCTTACACAGATCGGAAAAGATAAGCACGGCCAAAACGGCCTTGAAAATTCTTGGAAACGATGTGATCGGGAGATGCTGAGTCGACTTTGCAACTCTTGCACTTGAAGATACGAGCCCCACTCAACGATTCTATGAATAATCGCCCCATTCTTTAACTAATCAATTTCAGCTTTGCTTTGATAAGATTACTGCTGCTCCAGTATCGCCTCTATTTAACAATCAAATAGTTTTTTTCCTTTAAAAAAAAAAAAAATCTTTCCAAAATAAAATTTAGGTTTTTCTTTTTTCTTTTGATTTGGCAACCCAACCGTTTTTATTTTGATTTTTCTCAAATTCTCAAGTGCACTTAAGGGTGATTTTGTCATTGTGTTTTACACCGTGGCTGATACGCTCGCTCTCTCTGGGATGCAAATCTTGTAGTAACAGGCCAATTGGATTCGGTTAATCATAAACAACAATTATAAATGTATTGTATTTAATTCTATATATATATATATATATAAGAATCATTGGAAACTCCGCCGCCAAACTATTCATTTCGAGCTTAAGTGGAATATGTAAAACTCTTGACTGTCACAAGCTCTTACAAGAAACACACTCTCTAAATTAGAATTCATGACCTCAAGATGAGATACTAAATCTTACACTATCAAATCATGAACATTAGAGACACTTTTTTTATACTCATGAAATACATTTATGACTATTCAATTGTACATATTAGAATTATAGATATAAAATCCATAATGTAAAGTATACTTGAATCCCAAAATAAAAAAAAAAAAAACCAATATCCTTTTTTTTTATTTGTTTATTTTAAACAATTAAATGATTAATATTATTCATTTACAGAAAAATGATTGTAAATTTAGTAAATTACATTTTTTTTTTTTAATCTATAATAACAAACAAATTTAACTAATGGAAATCCCATATCTTTTTTAAATATTAAGGAACGATATGTTCAAATTCTTTAGACATTGGAGTTCAAAGTGTTGTTTATTCACAAGTTCTTTTCTCATAAATTAATTATAGTTCAAAAGGGGTATTTTATTTGGACCTCAAAAAGAAAAGGAAAAAAAGGGGCGGGGGTATTTTATAGTTCTTTAAATATTTTCTTTAAATATTATAAATATTTAACTTATAATATTTAACTTATATATTTTTTAAATCTTCTCATTTTGCCACGTGACTGCTTCATATTAAAGTTATAAAATTAAATTATTAAATTATTAAATAAAAATACATATATATTATAATTTTATAAAAACTCTATTATAACAAAAAAAAATTAAACTATCCTATTTCATTTTTTTTAAAAAAAAACACTATTAAATTATATCTACAATTAACATAATCTCTACAATTAATTTTTTATTATCAAATTATAAAATTAAAATACATTTATAATTAATTTTGTATTAAACAAACAAAAAATATGACAATAAAATTGCATATTATGATTTTATAATAACTATATTATAATAAAAAATAGTATATTGTCATATTATAATTAAAAAAATACTATTAAATTATAAAATTAAATTAATAAATGTATTAAATAAGAACCTTATTATAACAAGAAATATTATATTATTCGATTAATTTTCGAATAATATCATAGATATATATATATATATATATATATATAAAAGTTAAACATTTTTAAGCTTTCTCATCGCGTCACATACACCTAATCTCTAGAGAATCACTGCAGCAAGTGAAAGAATGTAATTGAGTGATTGTTGTATCATCTTGAAATTGCATGGAATCAGAGACAGTGCCTTGTTCAGCAGCTAGTTGTATTTATTTTGGGAGAATCTGTTAATCTATGTTTGATCTGGTAAAATAAAACACAATCAGATCAGGGACGAAAATCAAGTCATGTGATGGTGGGGTGGGGAGAAAGAGAAATAAAACTTTGATTGTTTGAAGACAAGTTTCTAATCTTAGATTTTGCAGAATTGAATTCCAGCAAGTATGTATGAGTATAGATAGCTGGATCGAGGTTGCATGACAATGTCAATAATCCAGTCAGCTACGTACGTACTAGTTTTCTGTTACTGCATTACCATTAAATATGGACTCTGCAATCTGCAGTCCCTTGTTTATTATTTATTGTTCAGTTAATGTGCTTAACTTTGCAGCTGCCTCTCAGCAAATGCCCAACAGGCAGCCATTTTTTTAATACAAGAAAAATAAGAACACAAACTCAGCTTCTAGTTCTACCACATAAATATTAATACAACACCAACCAGGTGTCAGCAAGTTCATCGAATCCCATTGCGTCAACTCAATCTTTGATATGTTTCGGAAAGCAAACAACAGTTGTGTATAATGTATATGATTGTCTTTGAAACCGCATGTCAATAATAATAATAATAATCGTAGAAGCATCCCCACCTTAATAACAAAACTAGTAAAAAGAAATTGATTCATTTATTAAACTAATAAAATTTTCCAAACCAATATCATCTTCAAAGCTAATTGAATAGAATGAATAAACAAATTTTTACTCAAATTATCATCCCTATTTTTATCAAGAAGATGACAGTTTTTCAATTTCAATTGATATTGAAATGGATTTTTATTGGAATTTTAGTGGAGTGTCAATGAAAATTCCTCTCTCTATGCTTGATACCTTAATGGGTTCTCATTATTTAAGTGCTGAAAATAAAATAGATTTTCTATAATTTAAAACATTAATTGTAAGAATTATGTTCCTTTTTAAGAAAAAAGATAATGATAATAAATATTTTTACAATGTACTGATCTAGCAATGCTTGAGCCTGTCTGTCGATATCTCCATGTTAGGATTGTTTTATATCTAATTCTTAATAATATTCATATTTTTCCTTTTATAATTAGAGCATTTTATTTGTATATCACAGTTTCTTTTTTTAATAATGGGATCTTACAGCAATTGACACGGTGAAGTTTGAAAGAAACTTGGCAAGTATTTTTGCAATTGCTTAAAAGCTAAATTATGTTTGATATAAATTTGGATTCGGTATGTTGTATAACAATTGACGATTAAGATTCAATTATTAATATATTCTTATCTAATAAGTAACAATCAAAATTTACAAAAAAGCTTATCTCAATATCAAATTCAATTCCAATTAATATAACTTTGTCTTGATGCATTGATTTTGCGTGAATGCACTTATTTTGTGGGGTTGTATTTTGGGTTAATGCTTAATCCTTAACAAAGGAAGTTAATATCATTTAGACTGTTTGATGATTCATAATTCTTATCCAAAACTGATGCAAATAAATCCTAAACGAGTGAAGAGAAAAATGTGTGGAGGCTCAAATGAAAGTCATAGATAAATTGTATCTAAATTTGGAAATACAGCTGTTAAGATAATATATAATCACATACCATTTTCACTAAATACATATCACAAAAAAACTTAATACAATTTTCTAAAGCTCTTTTGTGAAACAAAATCTCTCCATATTGGTACGTATACGATCATGGGTTCTTTTCTTTGAATTAATTTATTATCCCTGCAAATATAGGTAATTTAGCTTACGTGGTGTGATATAATCATATAAGTAGAGCACTTGATACTAAGAACAAATCCATGAAGGTCGATGTTATTTCTGAAAATTTGAGGGAATGTTATTGTACAAGGGGATCTAGAGTAGTACTTTTGGTCCCATCTCTGACTCTGATGCACATCAACACCGTAAAATCTGCCTATAGTGATTCGTTGTATTGTATGTATTTGTACCCGTATTTTCTCTGAGGATCGAGCATAATTAATGCGGATAATTCTGATTAGTTGTTTGATTTATTCTTTATCGCCCATTTTTCAGAAATTTTGTATTCTAGATAATCCTTTATACAATTCCTCAAAGTCCCCATATGAAAGTTTAATGATAAGGTAATTAATTAACATTGTTTGTATAAAATTTCTAAGTAGTTTTTGTTTTCAGAATGTTCTGTCTTTCTGCAAAATAAAATTGTCTTTATTCTTGCTACGAAATATCCCCTTTAGAGTATTTGAGATTTATTTTAATGTATTTTTTTGCTTGTGCAAAACTCTGAAACTTTCTTGGAGGTTTCATCCGAATTTATCTTTGCCTTGAAATTAAACTGTTGAGTTTATATAGTGTTTTAAAGCCAATTAGAAAAAGATGGTGGAAGGAGGAATTTCGAAAGCAGACAAGACTGAATTTACGGAATGCTGGAACATAGTATGGACAACTCCTTATATTATGAAGCTTGCATTATCAGCTGGCATTGGAGGCTTCTTGTTTGGCTATGATACAGGTTACATAAACATAATATATGAATTTGCTATTTATATTTAGTATTAGGAACATAAATCTATCCACTAGCTACGTAATGTAATTCTGTTTATGGGTTTCAGGAGTTATATCTGGTGCCCTCCTGTATATTAAGGAGGACTTTCGAGATGTTGACAAGAAAACATGGCTACAGGAACTGATTGTGAGTATGGCTGTTGCGGGTGCTATTTTTGGGGCTGGGTTTGGAGGATGGATTAATGACAGGTTTGGGAGGAAGATTTCAATTCTAGGCGCAGACATTTTATTTTTCATTGGTGCAATCGCCATGGCTATTGCACCTCAGCCCTGGGTGATTATCTTAGGCAGATTTTTTGTTGGTCTTGGGGTTGGAATGGCTTCCATGACTGCTCCTCTTTATATTTCAGAGGCATCTCCTGCTAGAATTAGAGGTGCTCTTGTTAGCACAAACGGTTTGCTCCTTACAGGAGGCCAATTCCTAGCATACCTTATCAATTTGGCATTCACCAAGGTATGTAATGCAGTTAAATGATGACTTGTATTTGGCAACAATGTTTACCAATCACTTTTATTTCTGTTTTAGACTCCTGGAACCTGGCGCTGGATGCTTGGAGTAGCAGGGGTTCCGGCTGTTATTCAATTTGGATTGATGTTGATGCTTCCCGAGTCTCCGAGATGGCTTTACAGACAGGTGCATTTTGATACCTTTCAGATTGGTTCTTTACTACATGTCTGAATGTTCTCATTTTTAGATGGAACATTAAAAAAAAAAAAAAAAAAATTGCTTTCGGTTGTTTATGTTATTCAGAACAAGGTTGATGAAGCCAGGGCCATATTGGCGAAAATTTACCCTGCGAATCAAGTTGAGGAAGAGGTGAATCTCTTGAGACAATCTGTTGAAAATGAAAAGGCTGAGGAAGGTCTTATTGGAAAAGACCTGATTTCTAGAGTAAAGGGAGCGTTTGGCAACAAAATTGTAAGGAGAGGACTCTATGCTGGTATCACAGTACAAGTTGCTCAGCAGATAGTGGGTATCAACACTGTCATGTATTACAGTCCAACCATTGTTCAATTTGCCGGATTCGCCTCAAAGAGTACGGCTCTTGCTCTTTCCCTGGTGACTTCTGGTCTCAATGCTATTGGCTCCATTGTTAGCATGGCTTTTGTTGATAAATACGGAAGAAGAAGATTGATGATTATTTCATTGTTTGGAATCATCGCCAGCCTTGTTGTGTTATCTATTGTGTTCTTCCAAGCAGCTATTCATGCTCCATCTGTTAGTCAAATGGAATCCTCTCACTTTGGAGGCAACAATACATGTCAAGCTTTCACAACTTCTGCAAATGCCAAAAGCTGGAACTGTATGGATTGTTTGAAAGCAGAGTGTGCCTTCTGTGCTCACAAGGGAAATGAAGTAAGCACTTTTTTACACCTTTTTCTTAAGCCTGGAATATTATTCACACCTTCTTGACTTGGTTGACTTAAATGTTCTATTCTGTGATCAGTATCTTCCTGGAGCATGCTTGATTGATGAGAAGTGGACAGATACATTGTGTGGTGATGAACACCGGACATATTTCAAGAGTGGTTGCCCTAGCAGATTCGGATGGCTGGCTGTGGTCTTCCTTGGAGCATACATCGTAGCTTACTCTCCGGGAATGGGAACTGCCCCATGGATTGTCAACTCCGAGATCTATCCTTTGAGGTACAGAGGTATTGGTGGAGGAATTGCAGCAGTTTCTAACTGGACTGCAAATCTAGTAGTGAGCTTGACATTCTTAACGCTCACCGAAGCTCTTGGTTCCGCTGGTACTTTCCTTTTGTTCGCCGGATTCTCTTTGCTCGGACTCATCGGCATTTACTTCCTGGTACCGGAAACCAAAGGGTTGCCATTCGAGGAGGTCGAAAAGATGCTGGAAACAGGCTTCAAACCCAAAGCACTCAGGGGAAAGTCCAAGGAGTCTGAGATACTTGCTTGAGCTCTTCTACATCAGCTTCTTGAATAAATGAACATGTCCATGGTTCTACCCATCCCAAACAATTCCATTTGTGGGATGGAATGAACAATGCCTACATGATCACATTAATTAAGAGGTTTTCTCATGAATATAGTTCTTGGTTTTGTCCAACTGTGAAGATACTGTGTTAGTAGGTTTGCAGTCAATTGAAGAGAGGGAGTATTGGTCTTGATAATTAATAAATGATTCCATCTTTATAGCCTCCAAGTATTTGGTTGCATTTGTTCAAATCTTCTACTGAACCTTTCAAGTTTCAAATTAATTTAAATGCAGAAGTCAAAAATCTTATAATGAAAAACTTGACAAATTTAACACTTGGTTGCTTCGATGTTTCAGAGGGTGAGCATAGGAAATTCTTAATGTTGTTACTTGCAAAACAGACACAAACCACTCCATTGAACAATAGCAATCCCCATTAACAACTAGCTACACTTAAAGGACACCACCGACACTTTGGTTTAATTGAAAATGAAAGCCTACTTAATTTGAAAGCGTTCACACTAGAGACAAAGCATGGGTTGGTATGCCAGCTAGGGCATGATTAATAAAGACAAGAGGAAAGAAAAAGAAAGATGTATGTAGTATAGTCGAACAAATTTGAATAAATCTAGGTGGGGTTGTGATTTGTAAACCAGTTGGTGGGCTTTTGCTAAATATATCATCAATTCAAATATGAAATATTTGTAAACAGGTGGTGATGGCACTGGCAGCACACAGCAAGTGAACTACTTTACACCAAATACTAGCAGATCAATGGCCCTACCATTCCACTGGCTGCATCCACCAAAAATTCTCCCTCTGCTTGCGTTCAAGCTCCAACAGAAGAGAAAGATGAAGAAGAACAAATGTTCAAATGTTGAACACTAAGATCATGAGTAGTTTTGGCATCAAGTAAGACAGGGCCCCTGTAATTTTTAATCCATAACCTCTGATTTGTAATGGAATCAATGAGAAACCAATCTATAAGCAGCTGTTATGTCAAATTATAACCAAGAATTGTTTTATCAAACACTTTAGTTGCTACAAATAGAAAATGGGAAAGAAAATGGTCTGAGCAGTGGCAAAATATCCATCTTTACTAGGTAAAACCAGACAATCAGTAAACAAGGAAGTTGGATCAAAATAACCCAAATCTCATCACACCCAAGACCCACAAGCCAAAACAGAAGTCAATAACAGGGGGGAAAAAATATATCCCCACAGCCTAGTTACTTAAAATCATACATCTAAAAGGTCAGTTTTTTACTGGCTAGTCTTCCTATTAATCTAAATTCTACAAATCACTCTCCCAAATTCTTCAACCATACTGTACATACCATCAAAACACACTCCCTATATACATCAAAACAACCACTTAATATAATTACCTTTCTAAAGTAATTAAACTACTTATTTTCTCAAGGACTTGATGACGGACCCTCTTGTCTTGGTTCTCTCAGATACCGAAGAAGCGTCTCAGCCTGCCAACAAAAAATAATAATTAAAAATTAAACAACTTACCCCCCAAAAAAGAAAAGGATAATGCAAGATATAAATATAAATCCATGGATATATATGACCTGCAAAATGCTACAATGCTTGACAATTTCATTCCTATTAAAATGCCCAAATCCACACAACAAACGAGTGAATTCACATAATTCAACCAATTATCAACAGCAAGAAACTACCAACTTAATTCAGTTGTATGATATTTAAAATATGTAAAAATTGAGAATGATATGCACACCAAATACACAGGATCAAAGTAAAATTTAACCAGGAGATGAGAGAATTATCACCTTATGCTTAGCTCTCACACTCCCAGTTTGCGAGAGAGCAACAAGCGGAGGGATCCCTCCTTCTCTAACCAACAATCCCCTATTCTTAACACTCTCAGCACACAACTGCAACAGAGTCAAGACAGCAAACTCCTTCCCCTTAACACTCCCATCTTCAATAGCCTCCACAAAAGCAGCAATCCCATTTTCCTCAACAATAGCCTCTCTCCCCTCCGCAATTCCGGCCAACAAACTCAATACCACCATGGCCTTCTCCGCCATTCCCTCACCTTGCCCAACCAACATCCCCACCAAAGGCATCACAGCCCCAGCACTCACTGCCCTCTCTTTATTTTGTTTCAACGAGCAAAGCTTGTACAAAGTCGTCAAGGCATCTTTTTTTCCTCTACTTGAACCACTTATCAACAATGAAACCAAAGGTGGTATTGCCCCACATGCACCAATTGAGCTCTTGTTCTCCTCTATCAAAGCAAGACTCAACAAAGCGCAAGCTGCGTTTTGCTTTGAAGTTTCTGTTCCGGTTTTCAGAACATACACCAAAGACTTTATGGCACCGGCATTTGTGATCAGGGTTTTGTTTTTCTCATGCAATGAAAGGTTTAACAAAGCCGTCACTGCATGTTCCTGAGTCCAGGGGTCGACACATTTAAGTAGAGGGATTAAGGCCGGTATAGCACCCGATTCTCCGATCAACACCCGATTATCGGACCGGTTTTTGGCTAAAAGTCTAAGCTTCGCTGCTGCTGATCTTTTGATAGCTACAGAGGAAGATTGCAAGCCGTCTATGCAGATCTTGACCGTCGGTTGAAGATCTTCCGGCGAGATGCTTTCAATTATTTCAGTTGAAAAGTTTTCCCTTTGAAGGAAGCCCAAACATGGCTCCGGCACCGGCTCTGACTCGACTTGGCGGTTATTTTCGTTGGGTTGACGGGGAATATTCTCAGGAGATGGTAAGCTAGCGAGACGCTGTAACTCGCCAGATATATCGCTGCTACAGACCGAGAAATCGCTAAAGGCTTGTGAAACATTCAAGTAATCGTCATCCGAGGTATTGGATTTCACCGACTTGGTGTCGTTGGCTTTGGATGCGAGCTCACCGAGCCTCATGTCGATGACCGATTCTGTAAGATTCTCGGACAAGTAGCCCGATTGATCGGGAACGGAAGTGAAGGAACAGCTGTTAGCAGTTTGGTAGAGGTTTGAGCGTATCGTACGCATCGATCGTCCGACACTTCGGTGGATTTTCGTTGATGAGGCTGAAGGTGGAGTGTAGAAGTTCTGTCTTAAAGGGAAACGATTTGAAGTTGAATGAGAATCTTCTAAAGAAACCATTTTGGATACAACGAAAACAAAAACAAACTCAGAACCCAACAAAAAATTTGTTTTTTTTTTTATAAATATTTTATGAAGCTCTTTTGCGCTCTACGTCAGTTTCATGGTGAAAAGAGAGAGGTTGAAGAAGAACTGAATTAGCTGAAGCAACAGATTTAAAGTTGGATTGCAGTGGCTGTAATAACAAGCAGGTCCCTATTGTTTTGAACACCTAAAAATAGAGAGTTTGAGTTTGTAATATTTTCCAATCCCCCAGTGCTGTTATGATTGTTTGCACATTACATAACCACACTATCCATGAGTGATTAGAGTGTGTACGAAATTCTAAATTTTAATCAGAATTATCTTGTTTTATTTGGTATAATGAGATAATTTTTTGTTCCAATTAAAATTTTTGATCGATATTCATAATATT
>SKCR01030131.1:0-43322 GCA_019454045.1 Zanthoxylum bungeanum
TATTCTCATTTCATCAAAACCCATCAATGTGAGTATGAATTCCGCCTTACTCCTTGGTTGTATTCAACTCGTTTTTATGCATGATTGATGATTCTTGGGACTTGATTGAAACTTAACATTAACTATGTGACAAAAGAGATTGTACTCTTATCATTTGTGATTAGATCACCTAGATATATAAATGATGAGAGGTCCCTATGATTTGTTCCTGGACAGAGAACGATATGAGACAGTGTCAGTCCACGAAGGATAAATCATAAAATATCTCTAGTCAGAGTATTATCGAGATTGGACATAGATAAATACGTAAAAGACTAGTATTGCACTTGTGCGTGTTGTGAGGGTACAACGACATAGTTCTTGTATATTTGGGTATAGGATACTCATGCAAGTGTAATAGGAGGTTGTGTTTCACCGATGGTACGGGAAACAGCTTCGCTCTGGATAGACCTCTTCGGATTTCCATTGGTAGTATGACTATGTGTCTATGGAAGTCCGAAATCAGGGTAGGTGTATTTGGTCTTAACCTGAGACTTGCACCGCTAATACTTGCGACAATCAATATACTTTGGTTGAGGTCGTCCAGGGCTTTAACAGGTTCTGTGTACGCCAATACTGGGTATATTGAGAATCATAGTGTGATGTGTGTGATGTTAAGACGGAAGTGTCACTCTAGTCATATGGAGATGATGGTCACGTAGGATACGGTACTGGTTCTCTTTAGTACTGCAGTCATCGGGATAAAATGACAAGGTCATGTTTATCCGATATAGAGACTAGTTACCAGAGATCCGACATATGCTTCGTACGGGGCAGACAAGACTCCAGCCCCAGGCCTAGCACGTGATCATCTGATACTAGATCAAAATACGCAATACCACGTATACTACGCCTGATATAGATCGCTTATTCCTGTAAGCATGTTTCCGGAGAATTGGGTAGGCATGGCGCTTTGCTAGAGGCCAACCTTGTCTTGTGAATCGATCTAAAGGTAGTACGAGGTACTTACGTGTTCGGATAGTCCGACGACCCGATTTACTGCCAATATATCCGGGGATCTCATGGGTCGCTTCCCAAAGATTCACCGATGACGTATGACTCGCACTTTAATTAATCTAGGATTAATTTAATGAGAGAGAAAATTAATCTAGGATTAATTACGGAGATATTTTATCTGAGATAAAATATCAATTTAGAGAGAGAACGATTAATTTGGAATTAATCGGTAAATTAATATATTTGATATATTAAACGAAATTGGATTTCGACGCGGAATTAAAATTAGATTTTAATTCGGGCGAGCGAATTAATTTAGAATTAATTCGTTAGCGACGTAAATAGTGATTTCGCTAGGCGTAATCATTTAATTACAACGCAACGGAAAATTCGTTAATTTGGAATTAGCGAACCCGAGCTCGGGATTATTTGCGAGCGCATTCGCATTTCGAATTCGAGTGCGGCACGTAAGTCAAATCAAGCGTCAAATCATTAGTCACATCAAGCGTCAAATCACATGTCACTTTGAGTGATGTGACATTTGAGTGATTGATGTGAGTTGATTTCTGGTGATTGACAAGCATTTAATGCTTGCTTTATGGAAATTAAAGAAATGGTAAATGGTTTTAATAATTTTGGAAATTATAAAACCCTTTTACAATTTTTTTTATTTCCCACTCATTTTTCTCTCTCTCTTTTACGTATTAGGCTTTTGGAGCCAAAATGCTCTTCATCTCTCTCACGGTCTCATGACCGATTCTTCGTCTGTGTTTTCTGGTTTTGACCGAGCAAAATGGAGAAGAAAAAGACATGATTTTGTTGCAAGATCTTTGTGCTAGCACACTCTAGGAGGCATACCAAGGTGTTAGGGCAGTGAGTTCGTGAGCATGGATGATTATCAACAAAGCTTGGAGATTCAATGGACGTCCATGGCCGATTCTTGGAGGAGGAAGATAACCAACTGCCGTGCAGCCCCTACCACGAGCAGGCCACTGTCGAGCAAGGGATAGCAGTTAGTTCTTCATCTTCGCAGCATCCAACCGATCAATGTGAGTTATTCTGCACCTCCTTTGATGTGTATTCAACTCGTTTTATGCTTTATAAATGATCCTTGGGACTTGATTGAAACCCCAACATTATATGCTGCAGCTATCGGGATATTATGACTAGGTCATGTTTATCCGATTATAGAGACTAGTTACCAGAGATCCGATATGTGCTTCGTACGGGGCAGACACATTTCTAGCCTCAGGCCTTGCACGTGACATCCGATATTGGATCGAAATACGCAATACTACGTATACTACGCCTGATATAGATCACATATTCCAGTAAGAATATTTCTGGAGAATTGGGTAGGCACGATGCTTTGCTAGAAGCCAACCATGTCTTGTAAATCGTTAAAAATGTAGTACTAGGTACGTACGTGTTCGGATAGTCCGACGACCGAATTTACTGCCAACATATCCGGGGATCTCATGGGTCGCTTCCCGAAGATTCACTGATGACGTATGACTCGCACTTTATTTAATCTGGGATTAATTATAAGAGAGAGAAAATTAATCTGAGATTAATTACGGAGATATTTTATCTGGGATAAAATATTATTTAAAGAGAGAGAACGATTAATTTGGAATTAATCGATAAAATAATATATTCAATATATTATACGAAATTGGATTTCGACGCGGACTTAAAATTAGATTTTAATTCGGGCGAACGAGTTAATTTAGAATTAATTCGTTAGCGATGTGAATAGTAATTTTGCTAGGCATAATTATTTAATTACGTCGCAACGGAAAATTCATTAATTCAGAATTAGCGAACCCGAGCCCGGGAATGTTTGCGGGCGCACTCGCATTTCGAATTCAAGTGCGGCCCACAAGTCACATCAAGCGTCAAATCACTAGTCAATCGATTGATGTGATGTCTAGTCACTTTGAGTGATTTGACAACTTGTCATGAGTGATTGATGGTGGTAGTTGGTTGGCTTTAATGCCTTGCCTTTTTGAAAGTGAAAAATTGGTATATGTTTTAATTGATTTTGGAAATCAATTAACAAATATACTTAACACATTCTCTCCATCTCTCATCTCTTTGCATTCGGCCTAGGGCCAATTCTTTCTCTCTTTTGGCTTGCCAAAACTGTGAGCAAGAACAAGTGAAAAAGGAAAATTTGTGGCAATTTTTCCTATGCTAGCACATGAAGGGTCATAGGGAAACCAACTTGTGAGCTTGGAACCACCAAATAAAGCTTGGAGCTTGGAGCATCCATGGAGGTGATGACCGAAATTTTGGAGGACAAAAAGCCCACTACCGAGATCTTTTAGGAGGAGCACAAGGATTTTGTTCGTCGCATCGCAAAGCCGTTCAATGTAAGTATGATTCCGCCATATTTCATTGTAATATTCACACATGTTTCTTGCTTGAATTGATCCTTGGGACTTAATAGAAACCCAACAGACGGACCAAGTAACATGCATCAAATACATATTAAAAATAAATCCTTATTTACAAATAGAGATTTTTCCGCAAAAGATGTTTTTACTTTATTTAATCAAATTAAATAAACACATGCATGCATAAAGTAAAGATTAAATTAAACATTGAATTTAAAGGCATAATCATATCGAGTGTTCAGAATCAGACTCGCTCTGATACCATTTTCTTCGGGATTTTAGGGGCAAATATCGGGTAAACGCAGCGGAACGTGGAAAATCAAAATTTTTCGATTTCAATAATTTTTCTTGGGTAATTAAAATAAACTTTTTTATTCTAATTACTCAATACTTAAAAAATGAATTTTTTTACCCAAAAATCATATTTTTCTTAAATTGCTGTGAGACCCCTCATACTTTGGATTTTGATCATTTCAGTCCTCAAATTGTCAAAAATAATTTTAAGTGATTCGAAATCATTCCCAAAATGATTTATACATTTCCAATACATCAAAATACAAATTGCAACTCAAAAGCCATAAAATGGCAAAATTGCCGAGATCCCCCTTATGATTCCAATTTGTGTATTTTGGTCCAATCTTCTTCAAAACAAGTCTAGATTAAATCCAATCAAAACCAAATTTAATATTTATCATATATACATCATTATACAACACATATATGAAAAGCCCCAAATTTGGAAAGGGTATAAATCCTAATTTTACAAATTCATCAAATTGAACAAATTACTTCAAATTAAACAAATCCAAAATCTCAATCAAGTCTCTACCACACCAAATAAGTCTCACCACTTTAAAACAACTCAAGAACAATTATAGGTCATCAATGAGTGGCTTAACAACTCTAGAATGACAACATGATTATCAAATAACTAAAAGAGAGCTTAATAACAATTTGTAAACTTATTTAATTAACATACATGCTAGCATCTTTCTTTCAAGTTTCCAACCATTTTATTACATGCTTAACGAGTAGAGAAAATTCCAAGCAACACATGTTGAAACCAAGAATCATAGAAATAATTTTCTAGTTGAAAAAAGTTAGAAAAACTTACAAAACTCCAACTTTTGGTCAAGGTTTTCCTTTGTTCTTCAACTTTTCTCTCAAACTTTCTTTGTAATAATATTTGGTAACTTAACCTAATGAAAGAAAATTAAACAAAAATAATATATACCTCTTTCCCACTTGGCCGAAACTTAGGGGAAATAATATCTAGATAATTTATTTTTTGTTTCAATATAATAAGTATTAGTTGACTTGTTAAAGTTGTACATTACAACATTAAATGAATATTAACAAGTGTAACCAATCATATTAAGCCATTTAATAACTTAATCATACCATAAGATATATATATATTTTTTAATTACTTTAATTATTTAACAATTAAATAATTAAATAATTATTTAAATACCAATATTTTAAATATTTGTATTATATTTACTTTAAATAATCAAAATATATATATGTTAATGATATATGTCAAATATCATAATTTGACATTTAATTAATGTGAATTTAATAAAATCATTCATTAAATGCAAATACACATTAATTAGGAAATGATCATTAGGTCCCATTTGCATGTATCTTTCATTTAACCGTTAAATGATTTATAAATAATCAATATTATTCATAAAAGTTTTCCTAGTGCTCTACGAGTATATTTCATTAGTGAAACTCTCTACGTTCAGGCATATCCGTCATGAAATCCAATTTCGTGTCCATAATATACCCATCCATAAATTATGACGAACACAGATACACTCACTGAACCATACATGTCAAGGTCATTGCATACGTATAATCGCTCCATCACAGGTATCTGGATTATTCCAGAGATATAGATAGAAACGTCAAATCTCTATAGATATAATCATGTCGACGTTTCTATTAGAAATCTCTTAATCACACTTAGAACTCGCTTCTACAGTGTACCACGGGCCTATGGATTTAACAGATTGCTAATTCCATATTGAAATACCTATGCCCTGTACACAGAACAGACGGATCCTTTCTTGACACACACATGATATCCTGAGCATCAGTCCATACCCAAAGAATAGACGGAGGTCTGATCTAAATAGATCGGTGGCATGATTGCCTTCAAAGTGTGGAGGATAACCTATATATCCACAATGGTATCTCAAGTCAAAGAATCACTATACTACTCAACCCGAGAAGATTCTTACTGATGTTGGTGTATCATCCATTAAGAATCTTCGGTGAGTCATTTAGTGTTTATGCGCTATAAACACCAATAGGTCTATACGAGTCTCCAAGACTCATGGTTCATTGAGAAACCATTGGAATCCAAGATTCCAGTATACAACATGTACCAGTCTCAACGGGTTTACTTTACTAAATAAGTAGTATAAACCTTGACCAGGAACTGTCTAAGAATGATAACGTCATGATACAACTCAATGTCAGTTGCGATGTTTTTGCAACGGTATCATAACTAATCATTCTAAGGTTAATTACATCTTTACCATGTAAAAAATAGATGTTATATAATAGAAATTGTTTATTTTATTCATAATAAAATATTACATAAGTATTTACAGGGAAATACATAAGAAAATTAGCGCTCGGAGCACCAACCCTAACACTTATAAGTTAGTAACTCAGCGAAGTCAAGTATTCATGTATAACATATTTATTTATTGATCGGAAGCATACTGCACAACTTATGTTCTAATATAATTTACCGATTATAGATTAGCTGCAGGAACTACGACTTTCTTCGACACCGTGAAGTAGTGCCAATCTGTTTCCAAATCTATGAGTGGATATTTTATTTTCAAAACGTTTATTTATTTCATAATATTCTACGAATGTATTTATATTCAAGTTATACTTTGAGATGAGGCAAAGTTGCAAAAAATATTTTGATGAGTTAAAAATATTTTTAGACCAGTTGATAAATGTTATCATGTTTTTTATATTTTAATATGATTTCTTTTATTACTTTTTATAGATTGGGGGGAAAAACCCAATCTCGGAGACTCTTGGAATTGACAAATTATGGAATTGACGGATAAAGTAGACATGTGAACATGTAGTTTCAGGATTAGGGGGACATGATACGTAACGCCCCTAGATCATAGTTTCAGGGCCAAGATGACAATATTGATTATTATTTCTATCTCTAGTTCAATGACTTGATGGAAAGCGATACGTAACATCCCAAGGCAATAGTTAGGCGTGTGGGGGACGGATACTTAACGCCCCCATATGTCGATTGTTTTCCAGATGAGATTTTCATAACTACATTTTTATGAAAGGGTTTCAAAAAGAATTAATTTTATGAGAGATCTCAGAGTTTTACAGAAAGAAAAAAGTTTCCAGAAAAGTTTTGCATTAAGAGATTTATTTTCGGACAAAAAGAATTTTCAGAAAAGATTAGTTTTCTTGTAAAATTAGATGATTTCGATTTCAGAAAATAAATTTTTCATAAGCATATTATTTCTGTTTTAAACTGTCCACTTACTAGGTCGTTCAAACGATTTAATGCCCCGACTCTCCAGTGCTTTCTGTTTTATATGTCTACTCAGAGAACAATCTCAAGAGGATGGATATTGATGGCAGTCACTAGGGTTATTCGGTCCACACATCAGTCAGGTCTGAGGTATATGGACCAGTCACAGTCAATATTGTAATAGTTAAAGTACAAGTTGGGTTTAATTTGCATTAGAGTCTTTACTTAAGGTTGTCAGAGTCAAAGTTACCAGAGTTTAGCATAACAAGTTCAGAGTTGTAAAGAACAAAAAATGTTTAATTAATAAAAGTTGGGCATGTAGCCTTCCAGTGTAAGTGTGTGATTTATGATTGTCAAATAACAAGAAAAACAGTAGAGTTCAGTTAGGCAGTAAGTTAGTTAGAGGCTGAGGGTGATAGGGTAACCCGTCGCCTGTCGATAACATATTCGAGATGGGGATATTACAAAGTTGGTATCATAACATGGTCTAGGGAATCAGTGACTGCAGTGGGTAGAGTGTTAGGGTCTTGTATACGTAGTATGCCAGAGCCTCTCATATGTGAGGCACTACCTCTCCAGTATCTGATCCTCGAGTACGTCCTCATACATTATCGAAAGGTTACTAAACTTTTCAAGAATCATTTAAATATCACTCCCATAATCTGAAACTAGAATCCTTATTAAAAAGAATCCTTATGGAACCATTCATATATGACACCCCGAAGTTCAGACATGATAAGTGATAGGAACAACTTTTTAATTTTGCGAGAACATATGCCGGAAGCTTTAAAAAGAGAGAAAGCTAGAAGAAGTGTAGAATTAGAAAGAAAAGAAAGATGTATATACTTAGAGTAAGTCGAGAAACTAGATTGAATAGAAATAGAATTGATAGTAAAGAAAATGCACGAGCTTATTGATTAGTGCACAAAAGTGTAATTTGAACATCACTTATTCGGGTTTATTTCTAAGTAGTTTGTCTTATATTTTATATTTTGTTGTATAATTTCTATCATTATATTAATTTAGAAAGTGTTCAATATTTAAGCTAATTTAGTAATTTTCCTTTATTATTGTAGGAATTGGGAGCTTACGGACACATCGGAAGCTTGCGAGAAACACGAATAATGCAGAAATCATTATCTTGGAAATTGGTCTGGCGTCACGACGCCTATATCCTTGCGTCGTGACGCCCTACATTGCTGAAGACATGATTCCCTAAGAGCAAGCGTCGCGACCATGTGGTGAATTTTCAGAATCCTAATTAGCTCGTATTTTACAAGCACAATGACTCCAGGATTTTTCTATAAATACATAAGCTCATCCAAAACCCTAAAAAAAATAGGAGAAAAAACACAAAGAAGAGTTCTAAAGATTGGGAAGCTGGAAACTCAAAATTCTTACACCGAACTGAACATGTTTCTTCATTTGTTGCATGCTATGTTTCTTTCTTTTATGGAGAACTAATCTCCTAGGCAAAGCTAGAGATTAATTCTTGAATTTAAATTCGTATATTTTTGTTTTTGATTTCTGAATGATCTTTAATATTTAATAAAATTGATATTTTATTATTCTATATAATCTTTTGATTTATAATTAATCCATAGATTGTGTTTTACTAATTTTCATATACGAATAGTCTTGTTTTTTCTATGTGTGATTGGGGAACCCAGTTGTAACTGATATTGCTGTTTTATGAGTTAATCTTCTGCTGTAGTATTACCTTTAGGTATATTGGCGATGTTAGATAGGTCATAATGATAATATAGTGTGCTATTAATATAAATCAAGTAATTTGTCAATTACCTTAAAATTTAATATGTTTTAAACTGAAATATTTTTGAACTGTTGGTTTGGGAAGTGAAACCCTCAATTGAGTAATAAAAGGAATCAACTATTGAGTATAGGGACGCAATACAAGAAGGATTCGTGACGCTTTGCTGTCTTTCTTTCATTGATAATCCTCAAGCATTTTTCATAATTGTCACTTTAATTTTCTAATTAAATCTTGTTTTTTAATTTAGTTATTGTTAACTTTCGTATTAAGTGATTCAGTTCCTCCGTAACCATCTCTCTGAGGAATTGACACCCCAGCTATACTGCAATAACCACAAGTACTTTTGGCATAATCAAATTTTGGTGCCATTGTCGGGGAGACGATTTACAATCAAAAGGAGCACGATTGCTTAATCAACAGAAAAACGGTAACTTCGTTCCCTTTTTGCTTTATATTTATTTTATTCATTTTAGTTTTAGTTTTAGTTTAAATTTCTATTTTGAGTTTTATTCCTTTTATTTTCATTATTATTTTATTTGTGTTTGAGTGCATGCCTAGACCTATGGATCGTTTGGGTAGATTTGCTAGAATTAGAGAGGATGACTCAGATTCAGAAAGCCTATTTGAAAACCTTTTTGCTACACCACATAGATCTAGCATATACAACATGAGTGATCACGAGGAGCAACCCCTTAGGACTTTTCAGGAGTACCTCAATCCCACTCGCACAACTACACCATCATGTATAATGTTTCCCCCTAATGCACCACATATAGACTTTAAGCCTGGAATGATACAGTTTCTCCCTACCTTCCATGGTTTGGAGAATGAGAACCCTTATGTGCATATTAGGGAGTTTGAAGAGGTTGTAGCAACTTTTCATGATCGAATTTGGACTACAGACACAGTTTCACTTAAGTTCTTCCCATTTGCCCTTAAGGGTAAAGCTAAAAGCTGGTTGTATTCCTTGAGACATCGTTCAATAAGATCATGGGGTGAAATGACACAGTCATTTATTACTAAATACTTCCCACACCATAAGACTAATGCCTTGAAAAGACAGATCTCTACTTTCTTCCAGAAAGACAACGAGACCCTTTATCAAAATTGGGAGAGGTTCAAAGATGATGATAGCTATGTGTCCTCACCATGGGTATGCGAGTTGGCATATAGTAAGTTACTTTTATGACGACCTAACCCCTAGAGAGCGCCAATTCGTTGAGATGATGTGCAATGGTGAATTTTTAAAGAAGTACCTTGACAAAGCAATAGAGTATTTAAATGAATTAGCTGAAAAAGCTCACACTTGGACTGGACCTAATGCCATGGATAGCACCGATAGGACACGTTCCACACCTTCTAGCGGAGTCATACACCACTTTCGGGAAGATGATAGTCTTAAAGAACATGTTGATCTACTAACTAGAGAAATAAGAGCTTTAAAGGCCAAAGATGGCAAAACTATGAATGCAGTAGCCCAGTTAGAACCCTAAGGGGCGTGTTTTGTGTGTAAAGAGATTGATCATCTAGCCCAAGAGTGTCCTTATACGGTGAGATGAGGGAAACATATGAGGAACAATGCAATACCGTATGGATGTACAAGAAACCTTATACACTGTATTCAAACACTTACAATCCTAGTTGGAGGAACCACCCAAATTTCAGTTAGAAACGTGAGCCTCAACAGCCCACTCAAACACCACAGCCTAGAGGCTACATTGCTCCTTAGTATCCCACACCTACCATTCATAGAAACACTTTAAAAGATATTGTGCAAGCATTTGTAGAGGTCCATAATAAAACCAATCAAAGGTTTGAGTCATTAATATAGCTCAAGTGATTGAAGAAAATAAGGAGATAAAGAGTCAAGTCTCTAAATTAAATAACGTGTTAAATGTACATGAGTCAAGAAAATTCCCATCTCAGGCACAACCAAATCCACGAGGACAACATATGGCACAGAATGACCATGATGTATTCAATGTAAAAGATCTTAATTCCATAACCACTCGGAGTGGTAAGGAGATAAATGTGTAGGACACTTCCAACACTAAAGGTGACACTACAGGTATTAGTGCAAATATTCTTCACGAAGAACAAGTGGTGCAGAGCCCAGTTCGAGTACCTTGCCTACTGCGAGAGCTACAAACCATAATGGAGATATCCTAGAACATTTAAAGCAAGTAAAGATTAGTCTTCCTCTGTTACATGTGATCAAACAGGTTCCCACATATGCGAAGGTTTTGAAGGATTTATGCACCATTAAGAGAAAACATCATGTCAAAAAGACTGCATTCCTGACAGAGCAAAGAAGTGTGGTAATTGAGCAAAGGGCTCCACCAAAATACAAATATCCAGGATGTCTATTATTGCTTGCCACATTGGCACATACGAGTTTGGCCAAGCTTTATTAGATTTAGGTGTTAGTATAATCTTATGTCATATTCTATCTATATTCTGCTAGGACTTGGAGAGATTAAACCTACCTCAGTGGTTTTATAGTTAGCTGATCGTTCTCTCAAAACATCACGGAGAGTAGTTGGGGATGTTTTACTATAAATCAATAAATTCTACTATCCTGTTCATTTTCTGATTTTAGATACTCAATTTTTGGTTAAATCTGAGTCAAAATTTCCTCTCATCTTAGGTAGACCTTTTCTTGCTACAGCTAATGCCCTTATTAATTGTATAAATGGTCTCATGAAGTTATCATCTGGGAACATGACATTGGAAGTGAATATTTTTCACGTTGGGAAACAACCACAAGATGATGACGAGTGTCATCATACATACCTGATAGACACAGTCGTACCGAAAATAGCCTCCATACAACATAACTCTAACCCTCATGAAGACCTTCTTCTTAATTCTAAAATTTTAGATACAATTGAATCTACTGTAATTCCTGATATCTATACTGGCTTTTCTATTTTGCAGAATCATGGAACAATAGTGTGGTAGCCACAATTTGAGGCTCTACTAAGAGACAGAGAGAAACTGAAGCCTTCAATAGTTGAAACGCTAAAGGTTGAACTAAATCCATTACCAGAAGGTCTTCAGCATGCATTTCTCAGACTAGGTGATACATTTCTTTTTATTATTTCATCTAAACTAAGTACATCACAAAGTAAGAAATTACTTGCCGTATTGAGTGAGCATAAATCTGCAATTGGTTGGACCATAAGTGACATTAAAGGTATTAGCTTATTTATTTGCTCTCATAAGATTCATCTAGAAGAGGGAGCTATTCCTCACAGAGACCTTCAACGTAGACTTAACCCTACTATGAAAGAAGTTATGAGAAATGAAGTGATAAAATTTTTAGATGAGGGTATTATATACCCAATTACTGATAGTAAATGGGTTAGTCCTACACAGGTTGTCCCTAAAAATTCAGGTGTTACTATTGTGCATAATGAGGTAGGAGAACTTGTTCCTACCAAGGTAGTCAAGGGATGGCGCATGTGTATATATTATAGGAAGTCAAATGCCACCACCCGAAAAGACTATTTCCCACTTCCTTTTATTGACCAAATTCTTGAGCGGGTAGCAGGTCACCCATTCTATTGCTTTTTATATGGTTATTCTGGATATTATCAAACTGAAATATCTTTAGAAGATCAATCTAAAACCATCTTCACTTGTTCGTTTGGTACTTATGCTTTTCGTCGCATGCCATTTGGTTTATGTCATGCATCTGCTACATTTCAAAGATGCATGTTGAGTATTTTTAGGCATCTTGATCATGGTATTCCAAGATCGAGATTCCTAGTTATGTCTATAAATAAACCTTTGCAGCTTGCAAACCCTTTGTTCTTGACCTTGGGCTACGAACCCCTCTAGTTGTACCATATATATATATACTCATCAATATTTCCATTCAAGAATGCAGTCTTGACGTCCATCTGCCAAATCTCATAGTCATAATATGCGGTAATGGAGAGAATAGTGCATATGGATTTGAGAATAGCTACTAGCAAGAAAGTCTCATCATAGTCAACTCCTTTTTTTCAGGGTATAACCCTTGGCCACTAGCCTAGCCTTTAAGGTCTGTACCTTCCCATCTACTCTCATATTTCTCTTGTAGATCCACTTGCAACCTATGGATTTAACCCCATCAGGTTAGTCTATAATTTTCCAAACTAAGTTGGAGTACATTGACTCCATCTCGAGGTTCATGGCTTTGAGCCATTCCTATTTATCAGATTCATCCATTGCATTACTATAGTTCAATGGGTCATCTAGACCATCACTGGATGCGACAACTTTTCCTCTCCAACTCCTAGATAGCGATCAAGTTATCGTACAACCCTCCCATTGTGTCCAGTTGGTAGATCATTCTGACATACTTGCATCTGACGCTCAGATATTGAAGGTGCTATGTTTTTATCAACCGGTCAAACTAGCAAGTAACTCATCGAGTAACACATTACTTCAAGGTTTGAACTCCATAATATAGTCATTCTCAAGAAATATAGCATTTGTCAACACAAATATTTTATTATCTTCCGGACTATAAGACAACACACCTCTAGTCTTCTTAAGATACCCTAAAAATAGGCATACATGATAACATGGCTCAAACTTTATAGTCTTATTCTTCAACACATATGCTACACCCTTATATGCTGAAATATTGTACAATAGCTTTACGACCACTCCATAACTTTAAAGAAGTCTTAGGAACAAACTTAGATAGAACTGCGTTAAGGATATACATTATTGTTTGTAATGCATATCCCCAGAATAAACTAGGCAGTGAACTATAACTAAACATAGATCTCACCATGTCTAGTAGGGTCCGATTTCTCCTATCTACAACACTTTTTTGATGTGGTGTTCCAGGTGATGTGAGTTAGGATATTATTGTTGAGTTTCAATCAAGTCCCAAGGATCATAAATCATGCATAAACGAGTTGAATACATATCAAAGGAGGTGCGGAATAACTCACATTGATCGGTAGAGATGCAACAAAGATGAAGTGCGAACTGCTCTCCCTGGCTCGGCAGTGAGCTGCGCATGTGAGGGGCTGCACGGTGGTGACTGGTTCGGCTTCTTCAAGGTTCGGCCATGGGAGACACCATTGAAGCTCCAAGCTTTAAGCTTTCCAAGCTCACAAACTCACTTCCATATCAGCTTTGTATTCCTCCATGACTGTGCTAGCACTTAGATCTTGCTACAAGATCAAAAGCTTCTCCATTTTGTGTGAAAAACCAGAAAAAATGAAGAAGAAAATCGGTCAAGGAGACCGTGAGAAGAGAGAAACCATTTTGGCTCCATTTTGCCAAAACCGTGAATGTTGAAAACAAGAGAGAGAAAAAGTGATGCCTTTTTGTATTACCTTTCTTTTTTTTTATTACCAAGTAAGTAAATAAAAGATATACAAAACTTTTATTAAAAAGTCAAAAGCAAAAAGCAAAAGCTTTCAATCAACTTTTCACCCATCACTTCTACTTTTACTTTAAGTCACATCACATCACTTTAATAAAGTGACATGTTGTCAAGTCACATCACTCAAAGTGACAATTGATTTGACGTATGATGTGAATAACGATTTGACGCTTGATGTGACTTGCGTGCCGCGCTCGAATTCGAAATGCGAATGCGCTCGCAATCACTCTCGGGCTTGGGTTCGCTAATTCCAAATTAACGAATTTTCCGTCGCGTCGTAATTAAATGATTACGCCTAGTGAAATCATTATTCACGTCGCTAACGAATTAATTCTAAATTAATTCGTTCGCCCGAATTAAAATCCAATTTCAATTCCGCGTCGAAATCTAATTTCGATTAATATATCGAATATATTATTTTACCGATTAATTCCAAATTAATCGTTCTCTCTCTTTAACGATATTTTATCTGAGATAAAATATCTCCGTAATTAATCCCAGATTAATTTTCTCTCTCATCGAATTAATCCCAGATTAATTTTCTCTCTCTTCCAATTAATCCCAGATTAATTAAAGTGCGAGTCATACGTCATCGGTGAATCTTCAGGAAGCGACCCATGAGATCTCCGGATATGTTGGCAGTAAATACGGTCGTCGGACTATCCGAACACGTAAGTACCTCGTACTACGTTTATACCGATTTACAAGACAAGGTTGGCTTCTAGCAAAGCGCCATGCCTACCCAATTCTCCAGAAATATTCTTACAGGAATATATAGATCTGTATCAAGCGTAGTATACCGTAGTATTGTGTATATCGGCCCAGTATCGGATAGTCACGTGCTAGGGCTGGGGCTGGATAAGTGTCTGCCCCGTCCGAAGCACATGTCGGATGTCTGGTAACTAGTCTCTATAATCAGATATTCATGACCTGGTCATAATATCATGATTGGATGTGCATCACTCAAGAGCACTAGTACCGTATCCTACGTGACATCATCTCCACTATGACTGAAGTGATACTTCCGTCTTGACATCACACCCAATACACTACGACTCTCTGATAAACCCAGAAGTGGTGTACGTAGAACCGGTTAAAGCCCTGTACCACCAAGACCAAAGTCTACCGATTATCGTAAGTATTAGCGGTGCAAGTCTCAGGTTAAGACCAAATACACCTACCCTGATGTCGGACTCCCATAGACACATAGTTATAATACCAATGGGATTCCGAGGGGTCTATCCAGAGCGAAGCTGTTTCCCGTACCATCGGTGAAACACAACCTCCTATCGCACTTGCATAAGTATCCAATACTTAAATATATGAGAACTATGCCGTCGTGCCTTCACAACGCGCACAAGTGCAATACTAGCCTATTCCGCATTATCGATGTCCTGTCTCGATAATACTCCGGCTAGGGATATTTAATGATTAATCCTTCGTGGACTGATACTGTCTCATATCATCTCAATCCAGGAACTAATCATATGGACCTCTCTTCATTTATACATCTATGGTGATCTAATCACAAATGATGAGAGTGCAATTTCCTTGTCACATAGTTAATTTGTACAACAACACCGTGATCTGTACAAATAGTGACGCTATGGGTCATATTATCCAACAATTATACCATGCTCAACCAATAACTCATCGAAATCACTATCAAGGTATTCTCCTCCACGATTCGATTGTAGAGTTTTGATCATTTTACCTTATTTGTTCTCAACCTCAGCACGATACTCTTTGAACTTTTCAAAAGTATTTGACTTGTGCTGAATTAGGTAAATGTATCCATATCTAGAATAATCGTCAATGAATGTGACGAAATATTCATAACCTTCTCAGGCTCTTACATTCATCGGTCTGTAAATGTCCGAATGTATCTGCTCAAGTGGTTGACTGGCTCTTATACTTTTTCCTGTAAAATGTCTCTTGGTCATCTTTTCTTCCTTACAAGATTCGTAGATTGGTAAACATTCAAGTTTTAACTGGTTTAAAACTTCGTTCTTAATCAACATATCTATCTGGTTAATGCTTATATGACCAAGTCTAAGATGCTACATATATGTGTCATCGTGAGAAATCTTTTTTCGTTTTGTTTTAGGTTTTTCAGCCTTAAACATTTCAGTGTTAAGTAGTGAATTATGTGTTAATGGCCTTAACACTTATAAATTATTTTTTAAGTTTCATGTGCATATAGTTAATCCATTCCTAGAAATAATAACCAAATTATTATTAGCAAGAAAAACTGTCATACAAAAGTTTAGAGACATAAATCAAATTCTTGCAAAAACCAGGAATAAATACATAATGTTCAAATGTAAATAACTAGTATTTGTAAAATTTAAACTTGAAACTCCCACTGGTATTGCTAAAATGGAATTCCTTATCCCGACCCTCATGGCATAGTCACCTTTAGCAAGATCCCTCCATGAGTCAAGCAACTGCAAAGAAGAACAAACATGGTTACTGGCTCTAGAATCAACAATCTATGCGGATTTATCATCCTCTTCTAATAGAGATTCGATGACAAGTAAATCGTATTTACTGGTGGCCTTTTTCTCTTTTAGCTCATCAAGGTAACATTTGCCTCTCCACTGGACTTACGAGGATCCACGAGTATGGACTCGTAATGGGTGAGCTCATTTAGCAGCTAAGTCAAAGTAAAAGTCAACTTATTCATAATATATTTGCTTTTAAACTACATGAAACTCTTTATAAGAGTTTTCATGATCATGGTCACCTGGCTAAGCTCGTTAATATGAGCTCTATGAGTTTCGGTCGTATTGAGATAGGTCATCATCCTCAAGACGTGCTCTTAGACTGATGTCTCTTCCTTCATCATTACGGTCATCGCTGAGACCATAGCCTCATGATGTTGCCTCTTCGAAGGCTGTCCAAACATGTCATGCAATGACTCCATCATCAAAGATGTTGTAGCCATTGGCTCATGCTTTGCAGCAAGAACCTCGAACATCCCCGATTACAAGTAGAAGTGGGCTTTCTCATTCGCCGTGACCCATTTCTAGTAAGCATCGCCCACAACTTGGCTAGAATTTTTGGCTAGCTCGGAAGGACATTCCTCCATCAAGACAAACTTAAGGTCTTCACAGACCAAGATGGCGTTCATGTTATTTTTTCATTTAACATAATTTTCTCCCGTTAATTTGTCATTTGAGAGAATAGCACAAATCAGAGAAACCATGGCTGAAAATAAAATAAACATGAATTTTAATATTCATTCATCGTATATTAAAATCATCAAATATTTAGGCATAAAATCAAACATGATGCATGAACCATGTATAATGAATAAGAAACCTAAAAGAATTAATGTGCCACGAAAATCTATCATCCCACAGATAAGTATCGTTGTAGGATAGGTCAAGTATTTGCATGATAGATCGAGACAATCTCAATTGATTAATATTTGAGGGAATAACTCTTATTCCTATATTAACCAACCACCATTTGATTTGATCAAGGAATTTCGATTTTTATTTAATCATTCCTTTGTGAGTGTAACCCGTTATTTTGGAACCCGTGAACTTAACTAGTGAAGTGCCGCCGTAGAGTAGGTCAGTTCACCAGGTATATCTAGAGTTCCATCCTCTCGGAATCCAAACTTGATACTGACCCATAACGGACACCACCTATAGGGTGACGAAAACAAAACCGTCTCGAGACGCCTTTTGAATATCATGTTTTCGGACTAATAACAGAGATCACGGGATATATTGTCATATATCCCTCTCCCACTCACTATTTTAAAATTAAAGGTTTCTAATTAAAATATCTAATATTTTAATTCACTAGTGTTTATAAGTTTATACGCGACTAAAACATAATTTTACTTTACACTAGTGCATAATTAATTATCTAACCAATTTTAACTCTTAAAATTTTTACTCATTAATTATAATTAGTCCCAACTAATATTTTAATTAATTAATCTAAATTAATTAAGTTTGGTTTAGTGACCTAATTAATTTTAACTCTTAAAATTTTAGTTTACTAAAAAGTTTAAAATCAAAAGGGGATAATATTTTAATTAAACTATTTTATTAATATAAGTATCTTATAAATTCTAATGGTACGTAGAATTGTGTCCCGAGTGCAAACCACACTACCGTCCATTCGAAATCGGCTATGGAATTTTTGTCTGGGTTTCCATATGATATATCAATGGAAAATATAAAGCACTTATAAAGCCCATATCTATATATTTAAATTTTGAATTTCAAATTTCAAATTTCAAATTTTAAACCATTAAACCAATTAATCTAATTAATTTATTTTTATGCATATCATATCCCAATTTAACTCTTTTAAATTTCATAATACCACATTTTATGACTAGAATATCTATGCATCTATTACATGTTATGGCATGTAAAAATGCAAGAGTAGGCACCCTAAGCTATATAACATTTTATTCAAATATTTCGAATTAAACATAATATAACATAAAATAAAATTGCATTGATCGGGCTCTTATTTTTCTATACTAATCTAATTAGTATAAAATTTACCAAGGCATCCATTGGTCTTCAAATCTTGCTACATGGATTGGGATTGAGTCGTTGGCAGCATCGGCTCTCCAATTTACATAAAATGATACAACTTAACAATTTTAGATAGGAAAATATTTATAACACTTGTAAAAAAAATGGCCTTATGGCCTTACATTCCCAAAACCAAAATAACATAACATAAGAGCCTGAAATATTTACGATCAATGCAATACATTCATCACATGAATGTAAATAAAATTATATTCATCATATGAACATAAAAATGTGTCTACCCATCATAATATGAATAAACCATTTATATCACATATAAATCAATAAAAACATAAACTTTTAATAAAAATACAAAGTTTAAGAACACTTTTCAACCCTCTCTCTTGATGCCAATTGTAGGAATCGATTTTCCTCACACAGCGGAAGTGACTTAGGCGCCGGGATCGACCTTGGAAAATTTATGTCCTCTCCCTTATGAAAACTGAATTAGACCAGCCCCATCGAGACTGGTTTTGCTTCTCTTTTTGACTATTTTTCAGCCATGGAACAGCCCCAGAACAAGCCCCGAACAACAGCTTAAATCTGAACTGTTTTGCACACAATACGCACGTACAACTCACCAAAAAAGCCTATGTTTTGTGATTCAGTTCAAAATGTTTTCACCAAAATTGCCTCACAACAACCACAAAACACGCCTTTGTATTCCTAAATTTTTCTGGGTAAAATATAAAACAAACCGAGCCCCGAATCAAGTAACTAGAGGCGACAGTGAGTATATTTTTATGCCCACTACCGTGTGTATGTAGACAAATAAGAAAGATGTTTTAATTTGATCTCCAATGAGTCTTACATGTTATGACTCGCAATCAACAAAAAGTAGTGTGGGCTATATTAATAATCTTGATTTCTAAACTCTTTTAGAGAAAAATTATTACACAAATATCTTTTTTTCCTTTTCTTGATTTTCTTTCTCCTTTCAAATTTTGAGAAAAAACTTGAAACAAGATGGTTAGGGTTTCTTAGAATGAGATTAGGGTAAAAAGAAAAAATATTTTCCTATTTATATCTAAGGTTTTATTTGTTGTCAAAAATAAACTAAATATTTCCCCTCCCTATACAAGTTTCGGCAGGCCTCAGGGTATTTTAATAACATCAAAATTTTGTTTAATGTCATCATAATGACATTAAAGTGTTACTAAATAAAAAATATATTTGTAATTTCCTAAATAAATAAAAAAAGTGTAACTACCATTTGTGAAAAATAGTTTTTTAAAAACCTTTATTTTCATAAGTGATATATTAAACAAATTATTATTTACAATAAATTAATGATTATCTCATAATTATTTATTTAATGAAAATCTTATATTAAATATAATATAAAGTTACATGTGTGACAAATATATTATTAATCTCATTAATAATAATATATAAATATGTGAGTATATAATTGGACAATCCAATTAAATTTAATTTGCTACAGTATATCGATCTAGCACGGGGACCAAATGGACCTACAGTTCTGAGCTCCAATAACTTCGAAATATTAATCAAACTCTTTAATTAAATATTCTAAATTATTACTTTCGGTTATTCCACTAAAAACCCAAAGTTGCACTCTCGTTGCTGTAGATAAATAATATAAGTCGAACTACGTTACTGTGCATCGATATAGTCATTACATACAAATTGGCTCTTTACGAGTATATTATAATTAGTGCCGGGTCATAATGTCTGTTATACCCCTCGAATTATTTTTACCTTAAGTAATATTGATTCTCTAATGAACGATTTATTCATTACCATTATGAATATTAATCTTTCTATTCGTAATAAAAAGACTTGAGCGCTCTAATCATTCAAGTATCGAATCAATCCTTTAGGAAGATACTTATATACTTCTCGAAATAAGGAGTGAACTTCATATCTATGTAAAACGTCCCCAACTACATACTAAACTATGTCCCCAAAATACGTAGTTATTGGTGCTGATTGCTACACCAACCTCACCTTTGTAAACCAAATGACATAGTCTGTCAAGCAGAAGTTCGCAGTACACTCAGGATTCAGATCAATCCATATATTGTAACATCCCAGATTTTCAGGACAGTTTTGGAAGGTTCCCGGACTGAAGTTATGGTCTCGGAACAGGATGATAATAAAGAATAAGAGTTTAAGCGATATATGGATCAGAATAATATAAAGTGAAGATTTGTCATTTTAGAAGACTCGTCGTCTCAAAAACCAGTTACGTAATTTTTACTATGCGTATAAAGTTTGCCATTTCGGTAACAAAGATAGCAAACGAACTCCGATTGAGTTGATTCTTGAACCATCAGACTCATTTTTCCGAGATGAACAACTTTTGTGTTGAACTTCTCGAGAATCATGTCAGAAGGGCTTCAAAATTACTGATTTCCGAAAATACCCTTCTAAGTGGGGGCAATTTGGTAATTTTTGAGAAGTGACACATTATGATACTGATTTTCTTTCAAAAAAAAGGAAAATAAAATTAAAAAAGAAAGAAGAAACCAAAGGAGAAAACGTGGAGAGAGAGGGAGAGAGAAGCTTTCATCGGTGGCCGGCGCCGTCGCTTGGATCGTTGAAATCGGCGCAAACAAATAGAGAAATACGAGTTGATGGGTTTCACGGTTCCAGATCGTCGGTTCGATTCACGACCCGAGCCACCTGCCAAATCGAAGCCCTCGACGAGTACTACAAGATGATGGTGACGGTTTCTCCGATTCGTGCCCAGAATCATGCCAAACGAGGAAGAAATCTGCATATGAATAGTAACTTACCGGTTGTCAGAGATTGTCTTCAGTTTTGTAAAGATCACGTAGGTCTTTCTATGTACTTTCTATGCTTGTTTGATATAATATTATTTATTTGTTTCGTGCTTTGCTTGCTTGAATATGAGTCCAAGGGTGACTCAATTGATCTGTATATATTAGCTATCTCCGTATGAGAGGAGATTAATTTAAGTTAGTACTTTTACAGTTTTTTTTTTAAATAAGAGAATTCGTAAAAATTAGATATTAACAGTATGGGGCCCTTGTGAGGCCAGATGACTCGAGATGATAACCAGATCAGTATAGTTAGAGATGAGAACCAGATCAATATAGTCAGTTTAAAGCCATAGATGAGCTGTTAAGGATTCTAGCTTATAGATAGTGGTTAGTTCATAGTTGGGACATAGAAGTTATATCAGTGGAGTTTAGAGTAAAATGGTTTCCGCACATACGACCAGGTTCGAATCAGCAGTTATAAGGGCGGAGAAATTTCGAGGATGAAATTTTATAAGGAGGGGTGAATGTAACATCCCAGATTTTCAGGACAAGTTTGGAAGGTTCCCGGACTGAAGTTATGGTCTCGGAACAGGATGATAATAAAGAATAAGAGTTTAAGCGATGATATACGGATCATAATAATATAAAGGTAAGATTTGTCGCGTTAGAAGACTCGTCGTCTCAAAAATCAGTTACGTAATTTTTACTATGCACGTAAAGTTTGCCGTTTCGGTAACAAAGATAGCAAACGAACTTCGATTGAGTTGATTCTTGAACCATCAGACTCATTTTTCCGAGAAGAACAACTTTCATGTTGAAAACTTTTCGAAAATCACCTCAGATGGGGTTCAAAATTACTGATTTCTGAAAATACCCTTCTAAGTGGAGGCAATTTGGTAATTTTTGAAAACTGACACATTATGATACTGATTTTCTTTCAAAATAAAAAGGGAAAATAAAATGAAAAAAGAAAGAAGAAACCAGAGGAGAAAACGTGGAGAGAGAGAGGGAGAGAGAAGCTTTCGCCGGTGGCCCTTTGGTCAACATCACGCCGGCGGGCCACCATCCCCTGAAACGCCCAACCACGGCACACCTGCTAGTGGCCAGCGCCGTCGCTTGGATCACCGAAATCGGCGCAAACAGAGAGAGAAATGCGAGTTGATGGGTTTCACGGTTCCGGCTCATCGGTTCGATTCACGACCCGAGCCACCCGCCAAATCAAAGCCCTCGACGAGTACTACAAGATGGTAGTGACAGTTTCTCCAATTCGTGCCCGGAATCACGCAAAATAAGGAAGAAAGCCATATATGAATAGTAATTTTGACGTGAACAGTAGCACCGATTAGAATTCCATCAATTCCAGCGCGTTCGTGGGATCAGTTGGAGTCCGTATATGGCCTCGAAATCTTGGTAAGAGCTCTCGGTAAAAAGTCGCTAATTTCAAGTTTTCTGCTAAATATTCTGATGTTTCCAGTAGCTTCGTAGAGTAGCGTAGTGTTATTAATTGAGTTGTTTGAGCTTTAGTATGTTCAATATGTGCTTGTCGTAGAATCCAAGTGAGAACATATTAGATTAGATCAATCCAGTAGATAAAGCGGGTTTCCGGTGAAACTGGGTTTCTCGCTCGACTGAGCATTGATGACCGTAATTATGGATACGACATAAATATGATATTGCGAGAGTAATTGAGTAATTCTGGATAAGTTCGAAATATTCAGGATCCTTTCGCAAGGTTTGTGGAAACTTTTCCGCAAGATTTTCCAAAAATGCGTAAAGTCAAAATCTAAGCCATCTAGCTAGTTTAGAATAATATAGAAAGATATATTAAAGTAATGACGATTAAACCATAGAATCAGAGATAATTTGTGTATTCCAGGAAGGTCCGGAAGTTTATTATAGATATGTAGAAAGTTCCGTAAATAACGGTTCTGATCATATTTTGTTATTTGTTTTGACAGATCGGACCAGGATTATGAGTGTCCGCCTAGCCAGGTAAGTAAACCATGCGATGAATACTTGTGATATTTGTTCTGTTTGAATTTAGATAATAAAGAATTGTTATAAATATATGTATAACCATATAACAGAATGTGTATATATATATATATATAGATATATATATATATATTATATATATATGTGATGAGTGATAAATGTATCACTATTTCTCACTCATTTAACTTAATATTTTGTATAGTTTCTTGAGTTTTGTGAATATTTTGATGTGTTTTGTGTTATTTTGTAGATAAATAAAGTTTCAGGACATTCTGGAGGTATTTGAAGCAAAACTGTGAAATTTGGTGAAATTTGGCAAAAAGGGTATTTTGGTAATTTTGGACATCCCGACACAAATTTTGGTAATTTTGGACATCCCGACACCAAAATAAAGTTTCAAGATATTCTGGAGGTGATTTGGAGCAAAATTGTGAAATTTGGCAAAAAGGGTATTTTGGTAATTTTGGACATCCCGACACAAATTTTGGTAATTTTGGACATCCCGACACCAAAATAAAGTTTCAAGATATTCTGGAGGTGATTTGGAGCAAAATTGTGAAATTTGGCAAAAAGGGTATTTTGGTAATTTTGGACGTCCCGACACCGAGGGTATTTTGGTAATTGCACCACCATGCCACATGTCAAAGATTCAACGAGCCGTCATTTTTAGCACACCATGCCACGTGTCGAAAATTCAGCGATCCAAAAAAATAATAATAAAAATCAGAAAAATAATAAAAAATTAAAAATCAGAAAAATAATAATAATAATTTAGATTTTTTTGCCTATAAATAGATTTCGAATTTTTAGTTTCAAATGTACCTCTTCCTCTGAAATCCTTATAAATAAAAGAGAGTTCTTCTTATTTGCTTCTTTTATTCAATTTTATTTACGCTTTGTAGTAGTAATTCTATCCATCTATGAGGGGGTAACATCTCTATACTGAGGTAATAAGGTAATTCTTTTACTTTTGCTATTTAGATTAATCTCCCTTAAAATATAATATATAAACTATTTAAAATCTGAATTAATAAAAAGATACTGCCATTCTAGGTCGGTTGGTTATTCAATTTAAACTGGTTAAACCTGACTTAATGAGGATACCGCCATTCTAGGTCGGTTGGTTTAAATTTATATTTCTGTTCCGCCTTATGGCTGGTATATTTGAATTTGACTTAATCAGGATACCGCCATTCCGGACGGTTGGTTTAAAATATCACAAGATTATATATTATATTATTGGGAGATATCTAAATAGTGAATAATAGAAGTTAATTCCTTTTACCTTAGCATTTCTTTTTATTACTTTTCATCAATTTCATTTTATGTCTTTTAAAGTTTATATCAGCTTTAGCTATGTGTTATAACTAAGTTAGTTATCTAGGGTTGTGATAAAATCTAATATCACCGATTTAAAAAGGGTTAGATTATAGTTTGGGTAATTAAAGAATTATTTGTTGAGTCATAATCTTAATGCCTTTTTATTAACTGATCACTAATAAAATTGATTAGATAAAACTTAAAATGAACTAGACATAGGGATTTTAAGTTTAAAAGACCTTATATTCAACAACCCACGATCTTCTTTAAGGATAGATAAACATTTAATAGATTTCCTTACAGGATAGGAATATACCTGTTGGGCGGGGGTAATCAATAATTGGAATTCAATCTTAATGAATCTAGGTAATTTAATTGACATAGACATTTGGTTCAATTTGATTATTCTAGGTATTTGTAAATGACCACCGGAAGAGGCTTTTACATAATTTAGTGTTCCAGATTAATAATTCAATATTTTACCCAACTATGATTTAACTACTTCATCTTTTAAAAGATATTAGAAAGATTCGCAACCCTAGATCTTTGAGTCTTTTATTTTCCTTAGTATTTTCTTTTGTCATTTTATCTTTTTATTTACTTAGCAATTCTACAATGCAGATCATTTCAAGCAATCAATTCACTTCTCCCTTAATTAGATATTTGTAAATAAATAGTATCAACAATTAATAACAACAGTAGGAATTAAGTCCTCGTGGGATCGATATTTTTATACTACTTGAACGATACGTGCGCTTGCGTTATACGTGTGTGTTTACGCCGATCAAGTTTTTGGCGCCGTTGCCGGGGACTTATTTTTCTTGAGTTATTCATTTTGAAGCTATCTAATTTACTTATATCTAATTTTCTTTATTATTATCTGTACTTTTTATTTCTTTCTTTTGTTTTCAGGTAATTGAAAAAATGGAACATTTTGAAACATTACGAGCTTTAATAGAAAAAGATACACCCCAAATCCAGGAGCAACAGTCTAGTTTTCTGAGGCCTGTTGTCCAGCCCAACAACTATCACTGGAAGCCAGAACCAAACAATACTACATTTGCTCATCAGAATGAAATGGGAAGATGTGTAATTTGTGATGGTAACCACCCGAGCGATCAATGTATTTACCTTTCAGAGTGGCAGAATTATTGGAATCATTCAAGGTACGTAGAATCATCACATTTTCCATCTTATCCACCATCCATTTACGATCTTCATCAAGAACCAGATCCATCAGAGGAAGTTCAGTTGATTCACATGCTCAAAAATTTGTTCGAGGAACGGGGAGCTCAATTTGATGTACAAATTCAGAGTCAAACGGCGTCTATACAAAGGATGACAGATCAAGTTAGACAATTAACAGAGAACCTGAATCACATATCTCACGGAGCAAATTCAAATAATACTGAAGAAGCCTTCGAATATCCTGAGATTCATCTTGACATCATAACAGAGGACGAGGCTGAGCAGTATCAAGAATCAGAGGTATCAGTTCAGGAGCCTGCACCAACAAAGTCTCAATTTGATTTTTATTATTCTGACTCTGACGAGAATGAAGAAGCTGGGTTTCTTGTACTAACTGCACCAACAAGGAAGGATGAAACTTTCCATCCTCATAATACAGATCTTGGAGAATGCTTTGCACTAATGTTTGAAGATGATCTACCTAAGCCAATCAGCTCACTCAGATCAGAGGATGAAGACCTAAAATCTGATATTTCTTTACATTCTCACATTGATATTTCAGGAGCATGTATTTCACAGATGACAGATGAAGAACTGAATGCTGAGATCCTAAAATTCATCTGTGAAGAAAAGGTGGAGCAAAAAGCAGAGCAAATAGAGGAGCAATTGTCAGACAAAATTAAAGATACAGTGAATTCAGGCGAAACATCACTGTTTTGGGGAGTACAATTTAGAGATATTACTCAGAAACTTGACAGAATGGAAATTTCATTCCAAGTCAAGCACCATACAAGACCTCCTGATTTTCTTTCTTTCTTTTCAGGAATCACTGGAGCGACAAAGATTAAAAAGGTGGCACAAGCACTGAATGAGACAAAACTTTTTTTGCCACTTTACTGTTGGAAGAGACCTTTCAAAAGCAACGCTCACGGGATTGTCTTTAATAGGACATCCAAAACGACGCTGAAACCGCCTTGACAAACGGATTTCAGTCACGTCTGGCTGAAGACGAAAAATTTAGCGCTAGCAGGGAGGCAACCCATGCAATTTATTATAGATCTTAACCTTTAATTTTCCTGTAGATTTTCAGCTAATCAGGTATGATCTTCTAAACTCTTCTTCTACTGTTTAAGACATTGGGGACAATGTCTCATATAGGTTTGGAGGTGGGGAATAGTGAATAGTATCTTGTTTATAATTTGTATGTTATTTTTAGTCCAAAATTTTTCGAAAAATACAAAAAAATTAAGAAAAATTAATAAAAACACAAGGGCATATTTAAAGCTAGGTGATGGTTTGGTGTCTTCCTTCACTCACTACCTTTTTATAAGGAAAAGCTGTGAATGAACCTAGATAATCATTCACCCGTAGCTTGTTGTGACAGACTAGTTTGGAGGACTCGTTGTTTATTCCTAACAACAAGCGATAAGAGCCTAAGGGGCTAGGGTACTTAAGTGAGCCTCGCTCCACCCTCCCTCTGGGGAATCTACAACGGAAAGTCCATTCGCCAGTTAGTCACACACCATGACCAGTAAAAATTATTTCTTTATGGTTTTGTTTTTATGTTGACAAAAAAGGTGAAATTGGTAAGAAATAGCTGTGTAAGGAATTCTCACTCCTGAGACGTATTTCAAACCTAATTCAAAACAAGTTAATTTTTGTTTATTCACTTTTGAATTATTTAATCTGTAAATTCTCCATAAAACTGACTAAAATGGATCTTCATATACTTAGTTGGCAGGTATTATCAACATACATAGTAACATACAGACATGAGGCGTATTTGAAAAGTTTGTAATATTCAGTGCTATAGTTTAATTGGAGAAGCATCTCAAAAAAGTGATGGAATAAAAAAAAAACATCTGAGATTCGAGTTATTAAGTCTGTAAGGGTATTTTAATACCTAGTGCCCTAAAACCAACTGGTTTGGGAGTCACTGGCCCAACACTCATTACATGGATCAAAAAGATGATAGAAAATAAATATATATATCTGAAGTCTGAGTAATTAAGTCCTTAGGGGTGTCTTAACACCCGATGCCCTAAAGCCAACTGGTTTGGGAGTCACCGACCTAAAGCTCGCTACATAGATGTAAGATATTGTATATAAATAAAAAATAGAGAAAAGAAAAAAATCAAAAAAAAAATCAAAAAAATCAAAAAAAAAATTATTCCATTACTACAAAAGGTGTGAAATCTGATAAAACTTTAGGACAAAAATATTACTCTCTTATCAACTGCACTTATGACTGTTATGGGCGAAATGAGTTGTTTAATATTATGTTGGCTGTGTATATGAAGAAATGGTAAAAATAATCGGAGAATTTACTTATTCAGTAATTTAGAATGAAATAAAACAACTAATAAACTTGGAGTAGAAGTTTCACCTAATTAGTCACTAACTTCTTTATTCTATTTTCTCTTGTCTTTTTACTTTTGTGTGCATTAGTTTCACTTCCTTTTTACTTTTATAAAATGTTTGTGGGTATCATTGCTGTAAATCCTCACGAGACTACAACTCGTCCACTAGGGACACCTATGGGTTTAAAGGCTTGTTGCATATGCTAAATGCAATCGTGATCCCTACGAAAGTGACTTAGTTAAATTTACTTTGTTATTTTATTTTGCTCGAGGACTAGCAAAATGTTAGGTTTGGGGGTGTGATGAGTGATAAATATATCACTATTTCTCACTCATTTAACTTAATATTTTGTATAGTTTCTTGAGTTTTGTGAATATTTTGATGTGTTTTGTGTTATTTTGTAGATAAATAAAGTTTCAGGACATTCTGGAGGTAATTTGAAGCAAAACTGTGAAATTTGGTGAAATTTGGCAAAAAGGGTATTTTGGTAATTTTGGACGTCCCGACACAAATTTTGGTAATTTTGGACATCCCGACACCAAAATAAAGTTTCAAGATATTCTGGAGGTGATTTGGAGCAAAATTGTGAAATTTGGCAAAAAGGGTATTTTGGTAATTTTGGACGTCCCGACACCGAGGGTATTTTGGTAATTGCACCACCATGCCACGTCAAAGATTCAACGAGCCGTCATTTTTAGCACACCATGCCACGTGTCGAAAATTCAGCGATCCAAAAAAATAATAAAAATCAGAAAATAATAAAAAATTAAAAATCAAAAAATAATAATAATAATTTAGATTTTTTGCCTATAAATAGATTTCGAATTTTTAGTTTCAAATGTACCTCTTCCTCTGAAATCCTTATAAATAAAAGAGAGTTCTTCTTATTTGCTTCTTTTATTCAATTTTATTTACGCTTTGTAGTAGTAATTCAATCCATCTATGAGGGGGTAACGTCTCTATGCTGAGGTAATAAGGTAATTCTTTTACTTTTGCTATTTAGATTAATCTCCCTTAAAATATAATATATAAACTATTTAAAATCTGAATTAATAAAAAGATACCGCCATTCTAGGTCGGTTGGTTATTCAATTTAAACTGGTTAAACCTGACTTAATAAGGATACCGCCATTCTAGGTCGGTTGGTTTAAATTTATATTTCTGTTCCGCCTTATGGCTGGTATATTTGAATTTGACTTAATCAGGATACCGCCATTCCGGACGGTTGGTTTAAAATATCACAAGATTATATATTATATTATTGGGAGATATCTAAATAGTGATAGTAGAAGTTAATTCCTTTTACCTTAGCATTTCTTTTTATTACTTTTCATCAATTTCATTTTATGTCTTTTAAAGTTTATATCAGCTTTAGCTATGTGTTATAACTAAGTTAGTTATCTAGGGTTGTGATAAAATCTAATATCACCGATTTAAAAAGGGTTAGATTATAGTTTGGGTAATTAAAGAATTATTTGTTGAGTCATAATCTTAATGCCTTTTTATTAACTGATCACTAATAAAATTGATTAGATAAAACTTAAAATGAACTAGACATAGGGATTTTAAGTTAAAAGACCTTATATTCAACAACCCACGATCTTCTTTAAGGATAGATAAACATTTAATAGATTTCCTTACAGGATAGGAATATACCTGTTGGGCGGGGGTAATCAATAATTGGAATTCAATCTTAATGAATCTAGGTAATTTAATTGACATAGACATATGGTTCAATTTGATTATTCTAGGTATTTGTAAATGACCACCGGAAGAGGCTTTTACATAATTTAGTGTTCCAGATTAATAATTCAATGTTTTACCCAACTATGATTTAACTACTTCATCTTTTAAAAGATATTAGAAAGATTCGCAACCCTAGATCTTTGAGTCTTTTATTTTCCTTAGTATTTTCTTTTGTCATTTTATCTTTTTATTTACTTAGCAATTCTACAATGCAGATCATTTCAAGCAATCAATTCACTTCTCCCTTAATTAGATATTTGTAAATAAATAGTATCAACAATTAATAACAGCAGTAGGAATTAAGTCCTCGTGGGATCGATATTTTTATACTACTTGAACGATACTTGCGCTTGCGTTATACGTGTGTGTTTACGCCGGTCAATATGCAAGTAAAATACTAGCAAGCTGATTGAAAGTATAAGAATGATAAAGTATGTGTATACATGATATATGAGCAAATACATATGAGTATAATATAAAGATACTTGGGATTAGGGGTTGTAGAAACTACACCCTAGGGAATGAGATTAAATTTTAAAGAATGATAAATTATAAGGAAGTAACTATATATGTACAAATACATATAGAAGAATACAAAAACAAGATCATGAGTACATACATAGATAAATATAAGCATGTATGAGTAAATAGGCACTTAAGTAGGCAGAAACAGAGTATGTACGTATAAGCAAGAGGCTGTGTGTATTGAAGTACAAAAAGTATGTAAGTTGCATGGAGAAATAAGTAAGCATGTATATTGTATGTATGTATATTGTATACAAGTATTTTGATGCATGTTTAAGTGAGCATAGAGTATATGTGTATATGAAAATATGTAATGAGATGTAGAGCACCAGACTTGAGCATGAGAGAGTATGTATGTGAGTGGACATCTTTTCTCAATTGGATTTATTTATTGAGTTTTGATATCAGATTTACTTTCACGCTCTAGGGCGTTATAATATTTTATTACCACAGTCATTTCAGAATTAGATATAATTTGAGGAAGAAATGATTTTCAGAAAATGTTTTTTCTACAGATTGAGATTTAAGGAATGAGTTTTGAGATATAAATATTTTCAAGCATGAGTTTTATGTTTTTCGAGGCATGAGGGAAAAACCCACCTCAGTATGTAACTTGACTCAGAGATGGAATTGACGGACAGTATATGTGCACATGTAGAGGACTAAGGGACGGCGATACGTAACGCCCCCAGATCCTAGTTCAGGACTAGGGATGACAGATGCCCCGAAATCTTGGTTTCAGAGCTTGGGTGGTAGCAAAGATCCGCACCCCCAGTTCCAGTTTGTGGCTTGGGGGACGGCGATACGTAACGCCTCAAGACCACCAGTTTCAGAGACAGTAATGGCATGCTTTGGGGGACAGTGATACGTAACGCCCCAAAGTCATGGATTTGCACTGCTAGCTCCAGTTAGGCGTATGGGGGGACATCGATACATAACGCCCCATACGTCAAGATTTTCAGATACAGACCAGTTTACAGATATCAGATTTCCAGAAAACAGCTTTCCAGATCATATTTTCAGAAAAGAGAGTTGTTATGAACAAAACATTTAGAAGAAATGATTTTTACAAGAGAATACAGTTTTGAGAATGAGATTACAGATTTCAGATACATCTTCCATGTAAACTTTCAAACCCAGTTTTATAATTAGTTTTCAGACAAGATTTATAGAACACCAATTTTCAAGTAAGTTTACAGAGATTTAGTTTTTAGAAACGTTTTCCAATTTCAGTTTGGAATTCAGTTTTCAGAAATGACTTCCTGATTTCAGTTTTCAATTCTAGTTTGAGATTTAGATTGTGACAAGCATAGATAGAAGGAGTTTCCTAGTTTGAGATACATGTTCAAGATGTTGCATGGGAATATATTTATAGCATATGCAAATGATTAAGAGAATTATGTTGCATAATGAATTTTGATTATGTTATATATGTATTATGTGATTATGATGCATGAGTTCGGACACAGAGTAAGTAGTATAGGATGTAAACCTCGACCAGGAACTGTTTAAGAATGACAACGTCATGATACAACTCAATGTCAGTTGCGAAGCTTTTGCAACAGTATCATAACTAATAATTCTAAGGTTGGTTACATCTTTACAATATTAAAGAAGATGTTATATAAAAGAAACTTTTTATTTTATTCATAATAAAATATTACATTAGTATTTACAAGGAAATACATAATAAAATTGGCGCTCAGAGCACCAACTCTAACATAAGCAACATTGGTTGCATGTTATTATTTTCTCCCCTAAGTATAAGCTCATAAATAAAAACTTTTTCGAGTGAAGGGTTTTACCCTTTTCTTTTCGAATTGGGCATATTGGCTATTTTGAGTACTTTAATTGAAGTATTTGAGACTCATTTAAAATTTTATTTTCTTCAAAGGGATATCACAAGATCATCTAGTCAAATGTCACACTATTTAGTGATCTTAATATCATAGAGACTATAATGCATATCCAATAACTCATATATACGACCAAGCCTCAAGATAAATAAAAATATATATGTGAGATGCAAGACAAGATATACTGAGAGTTTTTATCACACACACTTATGAACACAAAGCATTAAAGAGAATAAACATAGAACACAAGCATAGTCATATCCTACATACTAGGCTCATATACTTTAAGCTTAGACATGTTATTTCAAGCCACTAATTCCTTTTGGTCTTTTCAATTATTTTATTATATTATTATTATTATTATTATTATTATTATTATTATTAATTATTATTATTATTATTATTTTATTATTATTATATTTTTCACTCTTTCAAGCCTTGTTATTTTCCAATGGTACATGGAATTGTATCTTGAGTGCATATCATATTGTTGTATACTCCAAATGATTATGAAATTTATGTCCAGATTCACATTCTATATACCAATGAACATATAACATGCATATAGGGAACGACTTTCCCGAAGTCGTAGTGGAAGCAGTTGTAGGCACCCGGACCGACCTTGAAAAATTTTCTGCCTTCTCTTTGTTGAATCTGAATCCACAAACACGTGGAGACTCCTTGCAGTGATTTTCTTTACTTGTTGTAGATGTCTTTCCTTTGAAATCTAACACTTAGGTCAACCACCCAATCTTCCGAACTATGACTCGAAACCAACAAACCGAAGAGAGGGCAACACTCACTAGGATAATTTGGATTTAGAAAACTCACACTCAACAATTGAGAAAATTTTCTCTCTACTCTAGAGAATAAATTCTGGATTTAGTTTTATCTCTACTTCTCTCACAACTATTGCAAGAATGCTAGTAGACTCTCTCTCACAACTATTGTGTTTTGTTTCAAAATGAAGTCTCTCCACTCTTGAGTGGAAATGGTAGAGGTTATATTCTATCAAAGCCAACTACTCTTGTCTCCAAGCTACCAATGTTATCTAGTAATGGCAAACACACTCAACATTTGAGTGGAAATAGTAGAGAAAAGATTCCACCAACACCAACTACTCTTGTCATTGAACTTCAAATGTCTTTCTAATAATGGCAAACACACTTAAGTGGATGCCTTACAAAACGCATAAGAAGCAATAGCAAATGAAAAATCAAAAGCAATAGGTCATACCTAATCTTGGACATAATGTTGGACAATTATGACCCATAGCATCACTATTTGTAAAAGACATTGTGGTTTTTGTACAAATTAACTATATGACAAAGGAAATTGCTATTTTATCATTTTGTAATTGTTGGATAATATGACCCATAGTGTTGGATAATATGACCCATAGCGTCACTATTTGTACAGATCACGGTGTTGTTGTACAAATTAACTATGTGACAAGGAAATTGCACTCTCATCATTTGTGATTAGATCACCATAGATATATAAATGAAGAGAGGTCCCTATGATTAGTTCCTGGATTGAGAATGATATGAGACAGTATCAATCCCCGAAGGATTAATCATTAAATATCCCTAGCCGGAGTATTATCGAGACTGGACATCGATAATGCGGAATAGGCTAGTATTGCACTTGTGCGCGTTGTGAGGGCACAACGGCATAGTTCTCATATATATATAAGTATTGGATACTATAGCAAGTGCGATAGGAGGTCGTGTTTCACCGATGGTACGGGAAACAGCTTCGCTCTGGATAGACCCCTCGGAATCCCATTGGTATTATGACTATGTGTCTATGGGAGTCCGACATCAGGGTAGGTGTATTTGGTCTTAACCTGAGACTTGCACCGCTAATACTTACGATAATCGGTAGACTTTGGTCTTGTGGTACAGGGCTTTAACCCGTTCAGCGTACACCACTTCTGGGTTTATCAGAGAGTCGTAGTGTATTGGGTTGATGTCAAGACGGAAGTATCACTTCAGTTATATTGGAGATGATGTCACGCAGGATACGGTACTAGTGCTCTTAAGTGTTGCGCAACCAATCAGGATATTGTGACCAGGTCATGAATATCCAATTATAGAGACTAGTTACCAGACATCCGACATGTGCTTCGGACGGGGCAGACACTTATCCAGCCCCAGCCCTAGCACGTGACTATCCGATACTGTGCCGATATACACAATACTACGGTATACTACGCTTGATACAGATCTATATATTCCTGTAAGAATATTTCTAGAGAATTGGGTAGGCATGGCGCTTTGCTAGAAGCCAACCTTGTCTTGTAAATCGGTATAAACGTAGTACGAGGTGCTTACGTGTTCGGATAATCCGACGACCGTATTTACTGCCAACATATCCGAAGATCCTCATGGGTCGCTTCCTGAAGATTCACCGATGATGTATAACTCGCACTTAATTAATCTAGGATTAATTAGAAGAGAGAGAAAATTAATCTGGGATTAACTGCGGAGATATTTTATCTGGGATAAAATATTAATTAAAGAGAGAGAACGATTAATTTGGAATTAATCGATAAAATAATATATTTGATATATTATTAGAAATTGGATTTCGACGCGGAATTAAAATTAGATTTTAATTCGGCGAACGAATTAATTTAGAATTAATTCGTTAGCGACGTGAATAGTGATTTCACTAGGCGTAATCATTTAATAATGACGCGACGGAAAATTCATTAATTTGGAATTAGCGAACCCGAGCCCGCGAGTGATTGCGAGCGCATTCGTATTTCGAATTCGAACGCGGCACGCAAGTCACATCAAGCGTCAAATCACTACTCGCATCAATCGTCAAATCACTTGTCACTTTGAGTGATGTGATATGACATGTTGTCACTTTATTAAAGTGACTTGATGTGAATAGTGATAGATGATTGAAAAGCACTTTTTTACTTTTTGACTTTTGCTTTTTTGAAAAGTAAAAGGAATTGTTTTAAGGAAATAAAAAGTGGTAAAAGGCATTATTATTATTATTAATTTTGGAAATTAAAATATATAAACCTAATTACACTTTTTCTTTCTCTCTCTCTCCTTTTACTCATTTTTCTCTCCATCTCTTTCCCTCCTCTTCTCCTTCACGGTTTTGAACCGTTTCTTCCCTAAATTTTCTGGTTATGACCGAATTAAAAGGAGAAGCAAGGAAGATGAAGAAGTGCTAGCACACCTTGGGTTATACATAGGTGATAGGGAAACGAATTCATGAGCTTGGAATCAATTTTGGAGCTTGAAGCTTGGAGCTTCCATGGAGACCACCCATGGCCGATTTTTGGAGACGCAAAGAGGACCAAAACCGAGCAGCCCCTGCTGTTTTGGAGGCCAAACCGAGCACCAACAAGGAGGAAAACGCATCTTGTTCTTCCTAGCATCAAACCCATCAATGTGAGTATGTATTCCGCCTTACTCCTTAGTTGTATTCAACTCGTTTTTATGCATGATTTATGATCTTGGGACTTGATTGAAACTTAACAATGGTATCTTGAGCTATTGGTTGCATAAAACGAATTTAGGGTTCTTGAGCAAATTTGGGGCTTTTTGATTTAAGCATGATTTTGACAAATTGTTTGTTTAAGAATGCTTGTATATGAATAAATTAGAGTTATATGTAATCAATTTGATGAAAATTTAATTGGATTGATTTTCCCCAATTTGCTTAATGTTGGCCAAAACTTTAATTTGGGTAAACTCAATTTGAGCATCAAATGATTAAATTGTTTAGTATAGTATGCTTGAATGAGGTTGAATTGATGTTGTGCATAATCAATTTCATGAAATTTGGTTGGATCCATTTTTCCCCAAATTTTGGGCATGACAAATATGGGTAAACTTGATTTGAGCATGTTTAATGAAATTGGATGATTTAGAATGCTTGAATGTTGTTTAATTGATGATTGATTAGATCAATTTGATGAAAAGTGTTTGGAACAATTTTTCCCCAATTTGCTTGTGATGGCCGAATTTGGCAAGTGCCCTAATGTCTGGTTTTTTGATTTTTTGTTCATTGGATGACTTAGAAATCATTGGGGATGTTGAATTTATGTTTGATTGGGTTCAATTGGATTGAATTTGATTTGGGCATTTTTTCCCCTTATGGCCGAGACTTTAGCATGTATAAATTGGGTTTGATTTTGATTTAATTATGTTGGACATGATTAATTGATGTTAAGCATGATTAATTGGACAAATTTCATGTTTTGGAAACTTTGATTTGGGTAATTAATAATGCTATACAATTTAGGTAATTTAATTGGAAAATTTGGAATTTTTGAAATTAAATTATTGGGCTTAAAATTGGATTTGGGCTTTTAAGTTGTTATTGGGTTTATTGGACTTTGTTGTACAAAGTTGGTTTAGGCAAAAATTGGTTGGATCCAATTAGGCCCAAAACCGCTTCCAAAAGGCCCAAATGCGACTAATGAACCTTTAATTGGGCCTAATGGGCCTAAATTAATTTTGTTGGTTTCTATAATTAGTCCCAAAGAAAGATTAAGCCATAGAAATACAAATAACATACATGCAAAGCTTGAAGGATGGCGGAAACATACTTACAAAGCTTTGTGACGAAAATGGTGTGAAGAGGATCCTTGAGCCTCCAAGGTGGGTGATATGCGGCCAAGAACAAGAATGATAGAAGTTGCAAATCTTGGGGCTGTTTTCGGCCAAGAACTTCAGTGTGAGAAGCCTCAAATCTTCTAGTATTCCAAGCTCCAAATGCGTTTCCCTATCACCTCCTTTGATCCCTTGTTGTGCTAGCAAAAATGGAGAAAACAAGTTTCTGCCATGGATGAAGCTCACGACCTTCGTGAGGAAGAAGGAGAGGAGAGGATGATGTATCTTTTATTTTTTGTTCTCAAAAGGTTCTAAAACCGTGAGTCACGAAATGAAAAATAAAAGAATTGATATCAAATACCAAAAATCAATTTTTTAATAAAAAAACCCTTCAAAAACCGTGAAAGGTTTTCCCTCCAAAATGAAACCCATCATTTGCCATCATTACCACACTTTGAGAATAGAGATAATGTATCATCCCTTAAAGGTGACTAGATACATCCATCATCTATTCGTATCAAGTAATGAGATATCGCGATGCGATTTGCGGATACCACTCGATTCAAAATACGAATGTGTCCGCAAACACTTTCGGGCTCGGTTTCGCTAATTCCGAATTAACGAATTCCTGTCGCGACGTGAATTAAATAATTACGCCTTGCGGAATTACTATTCAGTTCGCTAATGAATTAATTCTAAATTAATTCGTTTGCCCGAATTAAAATCCGATTTTAATTCCGCGTCGAAATCTAATTTCGTTTAATAATATATCGAATATATTATTTTACCGATTAATTCCAAATTAATCGCGATCTCTCTCTCTCCTAATAAGGCATTTTATCCAAGATAAAGTTTCTCGTAATAATCCAAGATTAATAAAGTTCGAATCAAACATCATAGGTGAATCTTCAGGAAGCGACCCAAGAGATCTCCGGATATGTTTGGCAGTAAGTAAAATAGGTCGTTGGATAATCCAAACCCGTACGTACCTCGTACTACGTTTTACCGATTTACAAGACAAGGTTGGCTTCTAGCAAAGCGCCATGCCTACCCAATTCTCCAGAAATATTCTTACTGGAATATTAGATCTATATCAAGCGTAGTATACCGTAGTATTGTGTATATCGATCCAGTATCGGACGATCACATGTTAGGCCTGGGGCTGGAGGAATGTGTCTGCCCCGTACGAAACATATATCTGATATCAAACAACTAGTCTCTTTAAATCGGACAATCCTGACCTGGTCATATTGTCCCGACGGTTGCAACCTTTATAGAGTACTAGTTCTGTATCCTGCGTGATCATCATCTCCATATGTCTGAAGTGATACTTCCATCTTGACATCACATCCAGTACACTACGATTCTCGATAAACCCAGAAGAGGGCGTACACAGAACCGGTTAAAGCTCCGACCACCAAAACCAAAGTTTACCGATTGTCGCAAAGTACTAGCGATGCAAGTCTCAGGTTAAGACCATATACACCTACCCTGATGCGGCCTCCCATAGACACGCAGACATACTACCAATGGGATTCCGCGGGGTCTATCCAGAGCGAAGCTGTTTTCCTTACCATCGGTAAAACACAACCTCCTATCGCACTTGCATAAGTATCCAATACTTAAATATATGAGAAACTATGCCATTGTGCCATCACAACTCGCACAAGTGCAATACTAGTCTATTCCGCATTATCGATGTCCGATCTCGATAATACTCCGACTAGGGATATTTTAATGATTAAACCTTTTATATTGATACTGTCTCATATCATCTCAATATGGAACTAATCATACGGACTTTTGCCATTAATATATCAAAGTAAATATTTTACAAAACGGCAAAAGGCAATTTCATTATCACATAGTTAATTTTGTACAATAATACAATATCATTTACAAAACAGTGACGCTATGGGTCATAATGTCTAACAATCTCCACTTGGCCTATAGCCAGTCACTCAAGCATCTAATACCTGAACTATTGATATGTCATTCAAATACTTGCTGAAGAACAGCCTTCGTCAGCGGATCTGCAATGTTGTCATCTGATGCGACCTTCTCGACCTTTACATCGCCACGATGTATAATCTCCCGAATCAGATGGTAACGCCGAAGAACATGCTTGGATCGTTGATGAGACCTTGGTTCCTTAGCTTGTGTGCTATAGCCCCGTTATTGTCACAATTACAATGGCACGGGCTCAGCAGCTAACGGAACTACTCCTAATCCGATTAGGAATTTGGATCCAAACTGCCTCCTTTGCTGCTTCCGATGCAGCAATATACTCCGCTTCAGTTGTTGAATCGGCAACAGTATCTTGCTTGGAAGATTTCAGCTCACTGCTCCGTTATTCAAAACAAAAAATGTACCCGGATTGCGACTTGAAGTCGTCTTTGTCGGTTGGAAACTTGCGTCGGTGTACCCAGACACCTCAAGTTCTCCACCTCCATAAATTAAGAAAGCATCCTTGGTTCGTCTAAGATACTTAAGGATATTCTTAACAGCCATCCAATGACCTTCACCTGGATCGGCCTGATAGCGATTGCACATGCTCAAAGCATATGACATATCAGGTCGCGTACATATCATGGCATACATGATCGATCCGACTGCCGAGGCGAACGGTATCCGACTCATGTTATCTCTCTCTTCTTTAGTCTTAGGACGCATGTCCTTAGACAGAAGGATACCACGTGACATTGGCATCAATCCCTTCTTGGATTGATTCATGTTGAATCGCTTCAACACTTTGTCAATATATGTACTCTGGGAGAGTCCAAGCAGCTTTCTAGATCTATCTCGGTAGATCTTTATTCCCAGAATAAAGGCTGCTTCTCCCAGATCTTTCATGGAGAATTTTAATGAAAGCCAAGCTTTCACCGACGTTAGCATGGGAATGTCGTTGCCTATTAGCAACACGTCGTCGACATAAAGGACAATAAAAGTCAGTGCTCTCCCACTAACCTTCTTGTATACACAAGGGTCATCATCGTTTTGAACGAAATCATATTCTTTTATGATCTCATCAAAACGCTGATTCCATGACCGTGATGCTTGCTTCAATCCATAAATGGATCGATTTAACTTACAAACCTTGTTTGCAAGTCTAGGTACGATAAAACCTTCAGGTTGTTGCATATAAACATCCTCCAAAAGGTTTCCGTTAAGGAAAGCGGTTTTAACGTCCATCTGCTATATCTCGTAATCGAAATATGCAGCTATTGCAAGCATTATCCGAATGGATTAATCATGGCAACGGGTGAGAAAGTTTCGTCATAATCAATACCATATTGTTGACGATACCCCTTTGCTACAAGCCTAGCTTTGTACGTTTGTACATTGCCATCCATGTCGGTCTCTTCTTGAAGATCCATCTGCATCCAATAGGCTTTACGCTTTCTGGTGCATCAACCAGTGTCCAAACTTGGTTGGCATACATGGAATCCATCTCGGACTTCATGGCATCTTGCACATAAAGCGGAATCAATATTCTGTATTGCTTCCTCATACGTAGTCGGTTCATTATCCTCAATAAGATTAATATCTACATGAGGCGAGATCAGGAACCCATACCTCTCAGGTACCTTCCTAACTCTCTCCGACCTACGCGGTCCTGTGTATCTGAAGATTGTGGTACAGACTCATCATGGATGGTCTGTTTATGTTCCGTCATTGATTCATTGCAGGAACAGGAACAGTATCACTACGATTTTCATCGAGCTCCACTTTCCTCCCACTTACCACTGCATCTAGGAATTCCTTCTCAAGGAAAAATGCATGCATGTAGAGCAACAAATACTTTGTTCTCTTGTGGGTGATAGAAGTAATATCCTTTGGTTTCCTTAGGATATCCCACGAAAAGGCATTTATCTAATTTGGGTTCTAGTTTGGTACCTTCCAAACGTTTAACATATGCCCAGCATCCCCAAATCTTCAGGAAAGAGAAACCTGGTTTCCTTCCTGTCCATATCTCATATGGAGTCTGTTCAACAGACTTTGACGGAACCTTATTCAAAATAAGTACTGCACTGTTTAAAGCGTATCCCCAGAAGGATATAGGTAGCTCAGTGCGACTCATCATCGACCTTACCATGTCTAACAAGGTACGGTTTCTCCGTTCAGAGACACCGTTTAATTGCGGTGTTCCAGGAGGAGTCCACTGTGAAAGAATACCATTCTCTTTCAAGTAATCTTGAAACTCATAACTTAAGTATTCGCCACCACGGTCCGACCGTAATGTCTTAATACTCGTGCCTGTTTGTTTTTCTACTTCGTGTCGAAACTCTTTGAATTTCTCAAAAGTTTCCGACTTGTGTCTCATTAGATACACATAACCATAACGAGATGCATCATCCGTAAAGGTTACGAAAGTAATGATATCCACCTCTAGCCTGGCTAGACATGGGCCCACATACGTCACTATGAACGAGGGCTAACAGTTCTGTGGCACGTTCACCTTTACCACTAAAAGGTGATTTAGGCATTTTGCCTAAAAGACAAGATTCGCAGACATCATATGAATTAAGATCAAATCCGTCCAAGTACCCACTCTTTGAAAGTGTGGATATGCGAGTCTTGTTAATGTGTCATAGACGACAATGCCACAATAAGCTTCATCTTTTAGATTACTCCTTTTGAGCCTTTGTTTGTTATTTTATGTTTAGGAGATTCATTTATATTCAAAATATAAAGGCCATTATTTGCAACAGCAGTGCAAATTTCTGCATCATTTTTATATAAATAACACCCAGTGTTTCTAAATACAAAAGTGTACCCATGCTGGGTTAACAAAGATACAGATATAATATTCCTAGTCAAACTAGGTATATAATAACAGTTCAAAAGTTTAAGCATATGCCCCGAGGGCATTCCAAAACAAAAGTCCCTACAGCAAAAACAGCAACTGGAGTTCCGTTTCCGACTCGTAGGTCAATCTCCCCTGAAGCCAGCATCCTGCTATCCTGCAGATCCTGCAAATCAGTACAATATGAGCAGCACAACCAGAATCAAAAATCCAATTTTTAAAACTAGAAGTAGTCATATTTATCTCAATAACAAACATACCAGAGGCTAGTGCCTTGCCTGCCTTGATATCCTCCTTGTGTCCCTTCCCCATTCGGCAGTCACGTTTCCAGTGACCCTTCTTGCCGCAGTTGAGGCAGACATCTTGAGACTTGTCCCTTGGCTTCCCAGAAGCTTTGTCAACTTGCCTTTACCCTTTTTCTTATGTTTCTTCTTCCTCACCCCTCCAGTAGCTTTGGGCCCAGCCTTTGGCCTCTGAGAGGTCGATGTAAAGTGCGCCTCGCGCTTGCCCCCCTTTGGAGTTCTTTTTCAGACTCCTTCAAAATGGATAACAGCTCTCCAAGAGTCATCAGTATCCATCAACTTATAGTTGATTATGATTTGTTTCCAAGTATCAGGAAGTGACTGTAAGATCAAATCTATGGTCAGCTCAGCCTCCAAGACTATTCCCATATTGGCCAACTCATCAATATCAGCGATCATTTGAGCCCCGTGGGCCTCAACTGATGCGCCTTCAGTCATTCGGGTGCGGAAGAGTTTCTTCACCAACTCATATCTCTCCATCCGCTTATTGGAGCGGTGGAGATCTCGCAGTCTAGCCATCATTTGTAAGGATCCAAGTCCCTATTTTGGCGACGAAAGTGCTGAGTCATCGAAGCTAACATAATAGCCTGAGCTGTGTCAATCATCACTGCTGTGAGTTTTCCATAACTCCAGCTCAAGTGGGTCAGTGGGCTTAGGTAGGAGAGGTGTTTGTATAGTGTACAGCATCCTCTCAGCCCCAAGGACTATCCTCAGGTTCATTTCCCAATTAGCAAAGTTTGTCCCCTTAAAGACATTGTCTCCCATGATGATGTCTCGGACATTACCTTGCTAGCCATCTCAACTACGATAGTCCAACTATCTAGTTAACGATAAAATGGGTACAGTCAAACTGTTACAAGAAAAAATAACAATGAATTAGTCCAACTAATTTTAATTATTTAAACGAAATAATTTTGAAAGACACGTAAGGTTAAGTATCTGAATGAAATTGCAAATTCAATACTAGCCTCCCACTATTTTTATCAAGTCTCTAACCCTCTGTTGAGAACTCAGGAAATCCTATTTCCTAGTGGGCTAGGATCCCTTTAAATAACACACAATCTTGACTTTGGCCAACAAATTGTATGCTATTTAACTAGGTAGATCTCAAAAATCAATTGGATCCAATCCAATTCCTAGATCTGGTTAGGTGGACATCCAAGTCCAAAACATATGTATATTACTTATGCCAATGTATCTAATACATTTTCTTAAC